>ML252716.1:13723-79198 GCA_005239495.1 Nicotiana undulata | reverse complement strand
TGGTTTCCGATTTATGCGTGTTTCTTTTATCATCGGCGGTATATGAAAGTGTTAGAGCGAGGCTTGGTTTGATAAGAGGGTATGTACCGGTGTTGAGTTGTTTGAGCAACTATGGTGGTTAGGAGTTATCACTATGAGCAGCTGAGCCACGCGGTATATTATGTGATTTCATATTGGGTTACGGATATGGCTTGATACAGCGGTCAGACAATTTTAGCTTATAGTCGCGGAAATTTGATCTTGCAAATTATTTCAAAAGTTGAAACTTGGTTCTAAGGTTTATGGGTCAAGATTGGATTTTGAAATTTCAATTGTGTTGTGCGATTAGACCTATATGGGGTAAGGTGACGTGGGATCACCTCCGATCATGTGCATGGTAGGATACACAACAATTTTGGCGGTGTTTGGAAAGACTCTAGGCACGTTCGAGGACGAACGTTTGTTTAAGTGGGGGAGAATGTAACGACCCGGTCTGTCGTTACGTAAAACTTGCATTAATTTTTTTTATTGACTTGTTATGGATTGGATATACTGTTATTGATGTGTGAGAGTTGGTAGGCTTGGAATCGGAATGGTTGCAGTGATGATTTAGTCACTTAGTCCTTAAGAATGGCCTTAAGATAAGAAAAGTCAACTGAGAGTTGACTTATTGGTAAACGACGTCGGAATGTAGATTTTATGGCTCGGATAGCTTCGTTAGGTGATTTGGGACTTAGGAGTGTGTTCAGAATAATTTTGTGATGTCCGGTGTAGAATTAGGCTTGAATTGGCGAAAGTTAGTTTTTGGTGATTTTTGGTTGGCAATGGAAAACAGTCTATCGGGGTCGGAATGGAATTTCGATAGTTGGAAAAGGTTCGTAATGTCATTTTGGATGTGTCTGCAAAATTTCAGGTCAATCGGAGTTGTTTTGGATAGTTTCGGTATCTTTGGTGGATTTTAGAAATTTCAAAGTTCCTAGGCTTGAATCCGATTAAATTTGGTGTTTTGATGTTAGTTTTGGTGTTTTGAGAGTGAAACTAAGTGTAGATGATCATATGTGATGTGTTGGTATAGTTGGTTGGGTCCCAAGGAGCTCGGGTGAGTTTTGGATAGGTTTGGGCTGCGTCGTGCTCGTTTTTCTTATGCTTCGACGTCGTTTCTTCAAGCATAAATGATATCATATTAAACAAATGAGCTCTGATTACTGCTTTAAATGAAGTATTAGATCCGTATCGTAATTACGGACCCGTAGCAAAAAGAATTGTCGAATTTGGACATCGTATGAGGATTTTATGGCCATTTTACCAAGGTTGCCAGATCTTTACCATTAATGACGAAATTACCCCTGACAGCGTATTAAAAACCTGCACTATTTGCAAATCTTAAAACCTACATATCTCCTTCATTATAAGGTCAAATTGAGTGATTCAAAAGCCTAAATTGATTAGAATTTAACAAGGTATCCACTGGGAGAAGTATAACGCGTGAAAAGTATATATATAACGAGCAGTCCGAGTTTTCTTCCAATTTTTGAACGGGAAGAAGCTTTTGAGGCGATTTTTAAGATAGGAAATCATTGTTCTTCATTGTGGTAAGGATTTTGGACCCTAAAACTCTATTATATGTGATTAAGGATCAAAATATCAGTGTTTAATTCATTAAAAATCAGTAGAAAAATTGGGTTTTAGGGCTTGAGATTAAGAGACCTTTAAGGGTCGATTTGAGGGGTCAAACGAACTCAGATTTTAGTGTTCTTTATATGTACGGACTCGTGAGATGATGAAGAAAAGTTTTGTATAAAAATTTCTGAGTTTCGGGACGTGGGCCCGTGGGGCGGGTTTTTACCGGTTTCGGATTTTTGGGTTAATTTCGATATTTTTCAATTGGAAATTGTTCCTTAAGTATAAATTGATGATAAAAATCTGAACTTGATAGATTTGGAGCCTTCGGAAGTTGATTCGAGAGGCAAGCGTATTGCAGAATAGTTCCGGGCTAGTTTTGAGGTAAGTAATGTCTTTAAATCCTGTCCTGAGGGTATAAAACCCCGGACTATGCACCCTTTCACGGGGTTTGAAATAAAAAGGTGGAAACTTTGGAACATATTTCCTATGTAGGTGACTATTGAGTTGCGAAACCGATTTTTAAGCCTTTGCTTAAATAGTATTTATTTATTATGATATGTTTTGGGTTGTAAGCCATGTTTGGGGCCTAGTGCCGATCTGTTTACCCCTTGGGGGATGTGTTTACTATATTTTCCTCACTGATATGTTATAATTTTTCACTCAGTCTTTTTCTGATAAATTATTTTGACACTCAGAGTATTTTGATACTATTTATTGAAAAATGTAACACTGATTTTGGGTCGAGAACCCTGTATATTTATGGCCTGATGGGCAAATTGAGAGTGTCTGACTGAGTGAGGCTGCGGGCCTATGTTGTGAGTGATTTATGCCGTGATGCGGCTTGTTATATAGCGCTTGGGATGTAGGAGCCCCTCCGCAGTCTGTACACCCCCAGTGAGCGCCAGTACCGATTGAGTGATGCCCGCGGGGCTTATGCTGAGTGACTGCGAGGATGCCTGATGGGCAGTTACTGAGTGACTGTGAGGATGCCTGATGGGCTGTTACTGAGTGACTGTGAGGATGCCTGATGGGCTGATACTGAGTGACTGTGAGGATGCCTGATGGGCTGATATTGAGTGATGGTGAGGATGCCTGATGGGCAATGGTTACGATAAATGATTTTGGCCCGAGGGGCAGTTTTATGATGATTTTTACTGAGTTTTAGAACTATGATTTACTTCATTTTCAAACTGGTTTTTACTGAGAATTTTACTGAGATATACTGATATTGTACTTGTTTTCAAAGGATTTCTGGAAACTGATTTCGAACTTATTATTTGATGAATACTACATGGTGACTTGGTGTTTTACTGGTTTTGTGGAATGGTGTATCTGTACTGTGTGTTTTATATTACTCAGACTATGATTTATTTTTATTACTACTGAGTTGGCGTACTCATAAAGACTCCCTGTGCCTCTGTGCTCAGATTCAGGTACCAATTTGGAGCAGTAGTTTCCTTGTTCGTTAACAACAGTTTACGGGATTTTGAGGTAGCTGTCCAGCGTCCACAACTTCTCCACTTCCCTTCCTTATTATGTTTTTAGCATTTGACTCAGAGACACATATTATAGTTTTAGAAGAGTTGGATTTATTTCCATAGATGCTCATGACTATTGACTCCAGTTCTTGGGAGGTTGTTTAGAATATTATGGGGACGCTAAGACTTAATTATATTATTTGTGCTATGGTTGCATGCTTATTATTAAATTGTGAACTGTTATAATTGAATAAACGCGTAGTAAGGTGATGGTTGGCTAGCCTAGTTTCACGATAGGCACCATCACGGCCTGTTAGGATTTGGGGCCGTGACATTTTTTTGTGCACGTGCATTTATGATCTGCGGCCTTGTAATAGCAGAAACGTGTATGCATGCAGGGACTTAGGTGATCTGCACTCCATATTACGACCCGCAGTCAGCAGAGTCTCCTTCAAAGTATTGTATTTCCCCTGCCCGATTTGTATTTCGTACATATGTTGTGTTTTATGTTATATTCTTAGTTGATGCTCATGCACTTGTGACACCGAGTTATGGGGTGATTAAGGGTTGTCATGTATTAAAATTGTTAAAGATATTATTATTTATTCTGTAAATTCCATATTTTACTATTTAATTAAAGGGAATTGAAATTTCTAAAAATATTAAAACGAGAACAAAATTTAATATTTATTGTTGGCTTGCCTGACAGTGGTGTACGGAGCCATCACGGCCTTTAGTGTATCTTGGGTCGTGACATCTATTTACTGTAACTTGCTATTACGTGCTTATACATCACAATTTGTGTTACGACCCCAATTTCCTACCTTAGGACGTCATGATGGCCGCTAGTCTTTAAGACTAGGTAAGCCCAACACATGCAGATTATAAATGGAATTTAACTAACTTAACAATACATTAAATAATATCTGTAACAACATAGCTGGACCAACATCTGCTACATAACACCAAAACGGGTAGTACAAGTAATAAGTTTTTCTAAGAGTCACAAGAAATAACAATACATCACTATCCCGGAATAATAGGAAAGAACGGAAATAAAATACAACAAAAGGTGACTTCGGAGCCTGCGAACGTAAAGCAGGTATACCTTGAAGTCTCCAGCCGCGTAGAAATAAATCTCAAACCAACTCGATTATAAGTACCTGGATCTGCCCAAAAATATGCAGAAGCGTAGCATGAGTACACCACAACGGTACCCAGTAAGTATCAAGCCTAACCCCAGTAGAGTAATGTCACGACCCCCAACCACCCAGTCGTGATGGCACCTATCATGGAACTAAGCCAGCCGACACATTTTTAGAATAATTCGAAACTTCATAATAAAGGGGTTTTTAAACCATTAATTAATAAAACATCATAATAAGTTTAAATAACAAGTGCGGAAAGAAACTAAAAGCCCGACATCGGGGTGTCACAAGTCATGAGCATCTACTAAGGACTATCCGAAAACAATTAAGACATTACAGTCTGGAAAACACTAATATAGTCTAAGGAAGATAAGAGGAAGAAGAGCAAGGCTGCGATCGCCATACAACTACCTTGCCGACTCCGAGTATCCACGACATATGAAAGAACTAGCGCTCACTATCACGTCCAAAAATCCCTGGATCAGCACACAAGGTGCAAGGAGTAATGTGAGTACGCCAACTCAGTAAGTAATAAATGTAAATAAAGATTGAGCATTAAGAAACACATAAATCCACGTCATGAAATCACAGTAAGTACAACATACCTTCATAACAGTATGTAAGTCAAATCCTCTCGCTTAAAATAAAATTTTAGTAAAACTCATTTGAAGGTATTTTTCCAACAATTTCAACGGAGTTTCAATGAAGTTTAGAGTAAAAGTGATGAAAATCATAAATAGGCCCTCGGGCAAAACATGTATCATAAACCGCCCCTCGGGCATAACATCACTCAGAATCAGCCCCTCGGGCAACCTCACAATCACTCGTAATCAGCCCTTCGGGCACAACATGAATCAAGAACAGCCTCTCAGATAACATCATATCACTCGCTCAGGGTACCCGCGCTCACTGGGGATGTACAGACTCCGGAGGGGCTCCTACAACCCAAGCGCTATAACAATCCATCTCCTGGTATAATCAATCGGGCCCTCGACCTCTCATATACCATAAATCAGTACAATATGCTGCGGCGCGCAGCCCGATCCCATGATATCCTCACAACACAGGCACTCTGCCTCACTTAGTCAGAAACCTCTCAAGCCACTCGGGCTATCAATAAAAAAGGGTGCTCACCCAAAAATATCATTTTATGCATCAAAACAGAGTAAATAAGACTGAGTTATGAAATCAGTAAAACATAGCACGACTGAGTACATATCTTAAATCAAAACAATGAGGAAATAGTAGTAAAAAGCCCCTAAGGGTCCAAACAACTTGGCACGAGGCCCAAGTATGGCATTCAATCCAAAACCTAGTAATACTTTCTAAAACACAAAATATCATATAGTTTCCAGCCAAATACGCAACTTAATAGTTGCTATGGGACATACCAAGTCACAATCCCCAACGGTGCACACCACACGCTCGTGATCTAGCATATACCCCACTTCAAAATAGTGAAACAATGTAAAATCCGGGGTTTCATGCCCTTAGGACAAGATTTACAGTTATAACATACCTCAAACCGGACGAAAATCTACTTCGCAATGCCCTTGCGGCTCGACTCGGCCTCAATTTGTCTAGAATCTATCCAAAATCAGAATCATATCATCAATACATGCTAAAGGAACTAAGCCCACGCGAAAATTATCAAATTACATCAAAAATCTCGAAACTAGCCAAACCTGACCCCCGGGCCCACGTCTCGGAATCCGATAAAAATCATGAAACCAGAATCCTTACCCTTCTACGAGTCCATACATATCAAATTTATCAAAATCTAACTTCATTTGATCCCTCAATCACCCATTTTTAACTCTCAAGTTCCAAGCCGTAATTCCCCAATTTTCACCCTTAAATCCCACAATTTCATGCTTAATTAACTGAAAATCACCATCGAATTGATTGTTAGGTTCAAAAACATTACCTCAATATGTTTCCCCTTGAATCCCTCTTCAAAGATTTCTCACAAGCTTCAATCCCGATTTCAAAAATGGTTGAAATGGGCAAAGTTTTGCGAAGGGTCCAATTTATACTTTTTGCCCAGCACTTCCGCACCTGCGGACAATTCCTCGCACCTATGCGATTGCACCTACGGTCCCAGGTGCGCACTTTCTCATTCCACTTAAATAGCAACGTCTGCATCTGCAGCTTACCACTCGCACCTATGGGCTCGCAGGTGCGACCAAACATCCGAATCTGCGCTAACTGCCCATGCCTCCACTTTCCGTATCTACGATAGGACCTCCGCACCTGCGATCATCGCACCTGCGACTCCCTATCCCCAGGTGCGTCCACACCAACAGAATCACACCAGCACATTTTCAGCAATTCAAACTTCCCAAATTCAATCCGTTAACCATCCGAAACACGCCCGAGGCACTCAGGACCTTAAAAAATCAATCAAACAAGTCATGTATCACTACCCAAACTTACTCGAACCTCTGAGACACCCAAAACAACACAAAAATACCAAATCGACCTCGTATTCAAGCCTAAGAACTTCTAAACTTCAAAAAATTCGCCAATGATGCCGAAACCAACCAAACCGTGTTCGAATTAACTGAAATTTTGCACATACATCGCAAACGACACTACAAACCTATTCCAACTTCCAAAATTCCATTCTGACCCCGTTATCTAATTTTTCATTGCCGACCGGAAATCGCCAAAAATCCAATTTTGCCAATTCAAGCCTAATTCTACCACGAACCCCCGAATTACATTCTGAACTCATTCCTAAGTCCCAAATCACCTAACGAAGCTATCCGAATCCTAAAAACCAAATTACGAGATCATTGACTTATAAGTCAACTTCCAGTTGACTTTTCCAACTAATTAACAAATTTAAGAGACTAAATATCTCATTTCTCTCCACAATCACTCCGAACCCGAGCCAGCCAACCCAACACAACACAAAAGAGCTGAACCAGACATAATGAAGCAGAAATGGAGAAAACGGGGCTAAAACTCTCAGAATGACCGATCTGTTACGACCCAAATCGATGGACCGCAACGGGTGCCGAGTCCTACCTATCGAACACCCTTAAGCATGCGTCTAAGATATAAACCTGAATGACGTTTGCTGAATTTTGAGAATAACATACATGAAGAAAACCTGCCAAAAAGGCATATGTACATATACATGCGGAATACAGTGGGCGAGCCGGCAAGGCTGCTATAGACAACTATATACCCATAACTGAAAGCCGACAAGGCCACATACTATCTAATTATACATAACTGTCTACAGACCTCTAATAGAAATACAACTGTACAAAGATGGGACTGAGCCACACCATACCCATGTATATATACAAGCATATCATACCAAAATCAAAAGCCGCTCCGGATCAAGTGGAGCACGCTAACTCTCGCCGATCAAGGATCCTAAGAAAGGGAATCGTCAGCTTGCCTACCTGCACCTGCGGGCATGAACGCAGGCCCCGTGAAATAGGGCGTCAGTACAAAAAATGTACTGAGTATGTAAGGCATGAAAATCTGTACGTAAAAGACATAGATGAAACATGGAATAAAGAAGTCCATCTGTAAATCTGAATAACTTTGTAAATTCTGAAACATTTATAATGTTATGCACATGCGTATAAATGTCGTGTCATGCATAGGTATGGGTGTACATAATATCATCAAGCCTCTGAGGGCATCCCATCACTCGTCTTGGCCACTGTGGGCAACATCATCAATATATACCAACTGATCAGGTGGTGGTGCGTATATAATTCCGTAACCTTTTCCCATATCCCATATAAATATAATATACATATATAAGCGTATATAACGCCATCTGGTCATAGATCAATGTACATGTATAAATGCATGAAATGCATAAAAATACGTTAATAAAATTTTCTCGGAACGCCATAAAATCAATATGCCCTTCGGATAAACATTATCAAATACGTATTTTTCTGGAACCATGAACAGAAGATAATAATAATTCACATGGGGAGTTAAGAATATAGACACCTCTAGTATTTTTATAAATAGAGTAATTTATGGAAACCGTACGTTTGCTCGTTTCTTCTGTATAATTTGGATCATGCCAAAAAAAAAAAAGAAGGAATGACCTTAACATATCTGGAGTAGGAAAAAATCTGTATAATATTCTTGGAAAAGATTGCTCCGTACTCCTTTAAAACCACAAAATTTTACGTTGCTACGATTCTAACAATTCTCGCTGAAATTGTTTGCAAGAATTTCGTTGGAAACTTTTTCAGTTGAAGCTTAGCGTCTGTTCTTGAATATTTGAATTAGGAAGAAAGACTTGTAGTCTAATTTGTTATTCTCTGTCCAAATGAACCAAACTTTTAAAAGAGACCCAAATTTTTAAAGGGACCAAATGTTATATTCACCTTGAGTGTTTACACGTTGAAGTTAGATAGCCACTAATCTTTATATGACTACTTAGTCATTGGCTTTGTGAGCTTCCTTGCTGCCACATATTATCTCATAGTTTAATAATTAATTAGGTAATGTCATGTTATCCGATATTAATTAATTACCCGCATAATTAAGAATTATCTCAAATTACCTAAACCTGCTCCCATTTCGAGTCAAGAAAAAAATATTTATTTTTAATATACTTTATATATCATATACCGTGGTCATATGGTACCTTGTATGGTACTAGTCCATAAATATTGGGTATTATCGCTCAACCCATATTTTATCCCAAATCGACCACCTTCAACGAAACTCATTTTCTTTAATTCATGTACCCTTTATCCTTCATGACACTTACTTATCGCTTGTTATAAATAGCATAAATACGTTAATTTCAAAATAATCTCATCCCCGAGTCTACGTCGATTAACTGAAGATAAAACGTTAACGTACGAAAACGCGAGATGTAACACGATCGGGTCGTTACATTCTCCCCCTCTTAAACAAACGTTCTTCCTCGAACGAGTCTAGAAACATACTTGGAGTCTCAAATAGGTGTGGATATCTGCTCCGCATATCCTGTTCGGTCTCCCAGGTAGCCTCCTCCACCGGCTACCCTCTCCACTGCACCTTAACTGAAGCTATATCCTTTGACCTCAACCTTCGGACCTGCCGATCCAAAATAGCCACTGGCTCCACATCATAAGTCATATCACCCTCTAACTGAACCGTGTTGAAGCCCAAAACATGAGACTGGTCACCAACATACTTCTGAAGCATGGAAACATGAAATACTGTATCCACACTCGACAAGCTGGGTGGCAAAGCAAGTCTATAAGCCACCTCGCCTACTCTCTGAAGCACCTCAAAAGGCCCAATGAGTGGCTCAATTGCTCCTCTTCCCAAACCGCATAACGCCCTTCATGGGTGACACCTTCAGCAAAACCTTCTCCCCAACCATGAAAGATACATCCCGGACCTTCCGGTCCGCATAGCTCTTCCACCTAGACTGCGCCGTGTGAAGCCGCTCCTGGATAACCTTCACCTTATCTAAAGCATCCTGCACCAAATATGTACCCAAGAGTCTAGCCTCACCCATATCAAACCAACCGACCGGAGATCTACCCCTCCTCCAATATAAAGCCTCGTACGGAGCCATCTGAATACTCGACTGATAACTATTATTATATGCAAACTCTGCGAGTGGCAGAAACTGATCCCATGAACCCCCAAAATCAATAACACAAGCGCGCAACATGTACTCCAATATTTGAATAGTGCGCTCGGACTGCCCGTGCGTCTGAGGATGAAAAGATGTGCTCAACTCAGCCTGAGTACCCAACTCCCGCTGCACGACCCTCCTAAACTGCGATGTGAACTGAGTACCTCTATCAGAAATGATGGAAACTGGAACACCATGCAACCGAACAATCTCTCGGATATAAATCTCAGCTAACCGCTCTGAAGTGTAAGTAGTACCAACATGAATGAAGTGCGCAAACTTGGTCCGCCGATCCACAATAATCTAAATAGCATCGAACTTCCTTGAAGTCCGTGGGAGCCCAACTACAAAGTCCATGGTGATCCGCTCCCACTTCCATTCCGAAATATCCAATCTCTGATGCAATCCACCTGGTCTCTGATGCTCATACTTGACCTGTTGACAGTTGAGACACCGAGCTACAAATCCAACAATATCCTTTTTCATCCGCCTCCACCAATAAGGCCGTCTCAGATCCTGATACATCTTCGCGGCACCCGAATGGATGGAATACCGCGAGCTGTGAGCCTCCTCAAGAATCAACTCCCGAAGCCCATCTACATTAGGCACACATATCCGACCCCGCATCCTTATCACACCATCATCACCAGTAGCTATATCCCTGGAATCACCTCGCCGGACCCTATCCTGAAGAACGAGCAAGTAGGGGTCATCATACTTGTGCTCCCTGATACGATCATAAAGAGAAGACCTGGAGACTACGCAAGCCAACACCCGACTGGGCTCCGATATATCCAACCTCACAAGTTGGCCCGCTAAGGCCTGGACATCAGGTGCTAAAGGTCTCTCTGCTGCTGGAAGATATGCTAGACTCCCCAAACTCTCTAGTCAGCGACTCAAGGCATCAACTACTACATTGGCCTTCCTCGGATGATATAGAATAGTGATATCATAGTTCTTGAGTAGCTCCAACCATCTCCGCTGACGCAAATTCAGATCCTTCTGCTTAAACAAATGTTGCAGACTACGGTGATCAGTAAAAACCTCACAATGAACCCCATACAAATATTGATGCCAAATCTTCAAGGCGTGAACAATGGCTGCTAACTCAAGATCATGCACCAGATATTTCTTCTCATGGGTCTTCAACTAAAGGCATAAGCAATCACCCTACCCTCCTGCATCAATACACAACCAATGCCTATCCTCGAGGCATCACAATACACGGTATAAGAACCTGAAGCTGATGGAAACACTAACACTGGAGTTGTGGTCAAAGCAGCCTTGAGCTTCTGAAAGCTCTCCTCACACTCGTCCGACCACCTGAATGGAGCACCCTTCTGGGTAAATTTGGTCAAGGGCAAAGCAATAGAAGAAAATCCTCCACAAAGCGACGGTAATAGCCCGCCAAACCAAGGAAGCTCCTAATCTCTGTAGCTGAGGACGGTCTAGGACAACTCTGCATCGCCTCTATCTTCTTAGGATCTACCTAAATAGCCTCACTGGACACCACGTGCCCCAAGAAATCTACTGAGCCAAACCAAAACTCACACTTGGAGAATTTCGCATAAAGCTTCTCCTCCCTCAATCTTTGATACAACTCTCAAATGGTGAGCATGCTCCTCCTGGCTATGAAAGTACACCAGGATGTCATCAATGAACACAATAACGAAGGAATCCAAGTATGGTTGAAATACGTTGTTCATCAAATGCATGAACGCTTTTGGGGAATTGGTCAGCCCAAAAGACATCACCAAGAACTCATAATGGACATAACGGGTCCTGAAAGCCGTCTTAGGAATATCTGAGTCCCAAATCTTCAGCTGATGATACCCGGATCTCAAATCAATCTTAGAGAACACCCTAGCTCCTTGAAGCTGGTCAAATAAATCATCAATACGAGGCAAAGGATACTTATTCTTGATTGTAACCTTGTTCAACTGCCTGTAGTCAATACACATTCCCATGGAACCATCGTTCTTCTTCACAAATAACACTGGTGCACCCCAAGGTGACACGCTGGGCCGAATGAACCCCTTATCCAAGAGTTCTTGAAGCTGCTCTTTCAATTCCTTCAACTCTGCCGGTTCCATACGATACAGTGGAATAGAAATAGGCTAAGTGCCTGGCACCAAATCAATACCAATATCAATATCCCTCTCAGGCGGCATGCCCAGCAAGTCTGCAGGGAACACATCCGAAAAATCACGAACCACAGGAACATAATCAATTGTGGGAGTCTCAACACTGACGTCCCTCACAAAAGCCAAGTAAGATAGACACCCTTTCTCCACCATACGCTGAGCCTTCAGGTATGAAATCACCCTAATAGGCACATAATTAATGGAACCTCTCCACTTAACCCTCGGAAATCCCGGCATCGCTAAAGTCACGGTCTTAGCGTGACAATCTAGAACATCATGACATAGAGATAGCCAATCCATGCCCAATATCACTTCAAAGTCAACCATGCTAAGCAATAACAGATCCACTCGGGTCTCCAGACCCCCAATAGATACCACGCCTGACCGATACACGCGATCCACAATAATAGTATCGCCCACCGGTGTCGACACATGAACAGATGTAACTAAGGACTCACGGGGCATATCTAGAAAATGAGCAAAATATGATGAAACATAGGAATATGTGGAACCGGGATAAAATAAGACTAAAGCATCTCAGTGACAAACTGAAACAATACCTGTAATCACAGCATCTGAGGCCATAATATCTGGTCTGGCTGGAAGTGTATAAAAATGGGCCTGGCCTCCCCTGATCGACCTCCCCCTCTGTGGCGACCCCTAGCTGACTGTCCACCACCCTAGCAAACTGGGTGGGTGGTGAGGTAACTGGTGCCGAAGTCGATGGATGACTCCTCTGCTGAGGCTGATCCCCACGACGACGAGGACACTTCCTCAACATATTCCCCAACTCTCCACACTCATAACAACCCCATGGTGCTGGAGACGGGGACTGAAGGGAACCCCTAGCACCGGAATAACCACTAGAAGAACCAGGCATAGATGAACCCTGAACCAATGGTGCACGAGATGAACTCTGGGTTGGAAGGGCACTGAATGATGAGCGACCAGGATGAGAACTGCAGGGACCATGCCCCGACGACGCACCACTATAAGCTGGGCGAGGTGGCTGAGCAGGCTTGAATGGGCGGCCTTTACTATGCTGAAACTAACCACTGGAGGGAACACTACCAAAGCTACCGGATCCCCGAGGCCTCTTGGCCTCCCTTGCATCTTGCTCCTGGCGACGAACTGACTCAATCTCTCGGGCAATATCAACAACCTGCTCAAAAGTAGCACCCAATACTCTCTCTCTGGTCATAAGAATACGAAGCTGATAGGTGAGGCCATCCACGAACCTCTTGATCCTCTCTCTCTCTCTCTCTCTATAGGAACCAACCAAACTACATGACGGACTAGCTCTGAAAATCTCATCTCATACTGTGTCACAGTCATATCATCCTGATGCAACTGCTCAAGCTGCCTGCGCAACTCCTCTCTGCTGGACTGTGGTACATACTTTTCTAGGAAGAGAGTGAAAAACTGCTGCCAGGTAAGGGGCGCTGCACCAACAGGCCTACACCTCTCGTAAGCCTCCCACCAAGTTAAAACAACTCCCGAGATCTGGAAAGTAGTAAACGAGATCCCATTGGTCTCCAATATACCCGATGTACGAAGAATCCTCTAACACTTGTCCAAGAAACCCCGGGCATCCTCGCCCTCGGCACCATTGAAAGCCGGAGGCTGAAATCTACCAAACTTCTCCAATCTACGCTGCTCGTCATCAAGCATGACTGGAATCACATAGTCCAGAGCAGGTGAAACCGGCTGGTCTGGAGCTGCCCCCGATGTCTGAAGTCCCTGAATAACCTGCTCAGGTGTACGGGTGGTAGGAGTCTAAGTGCCTCCCCCAGCTTGAGAAGTAGCCGCTATAGTAGAAACAACGACCATCTGGGCAAGACTGGTGCACACTGTCAAGATCTGAGCCAAGGTCTCCTGAAGACCTGGGATAACAATAGGCACAACTGGTGCCTGGGTTGTTCCCGCTGGAACGTCTACTATTGGGACCTAGCCTGGAATGACATGTGGGTCTATGGGTACTGCTCTGGCTGCTGCGCGGGTTGCACCTCTACCTCTACCACGGCCTCGACGCCTCATGGGTCCAACGGGTGGCTGATTATCCTGCCCAGTAGCATGTGTCTTCACCATCTGTGAGAGAATGAAACAACAGAAGTTTAGTTACCAGAATAAACATATTCGTACGACAAGAATTCAAGAATATGAGATTTTTCCTAAGGGTTCTGCAGCCTCTCGAAGATAAGTACAGACGTCTGTGTACCGATTCACGAGACTCTACTAAACCTGCTCATGACTCTTGAGACCTATGCAACCTAGGCTCTGATACCAACTTGTCACGTCCCTCAACCACCCAGTCGTGATGACGCCTATCATGGAACTACGCCAGCCCATACATTTTCATAATAATTTGAAACTTCATAATAAAGGGGGTTTAAACCATTAATTAATAACACTTCATAACATAAGTGTAATAACAAATGCGAAAAGAAACAAAAAAACCTGACATCGGGGTATCACAAGTCACGAGCGTCTACTAAGGACTATCCGAAAATAACTAAGACTATTACAACCTGGAAAACACTAATATAGTCTAAGGAAGATAAAAGGGAGAAGAGCAAGGCTGCGATCGCCATGCAGCTACCTTGCCGACTCAGAGTATCCGCGACGGATAGAAGAACCAGCGCCCGCTATCACATCCACAAATCCCTGGATCTGCACACAAGGTGCAGAGAGTAATGTGATTACGCCAACTCAGCAAGTAATAAATGTAAATAAAGACTAAGCAGTAAGAAACACATAAATCCACGTCATGAAATCATAGTAAGTACAAAATGCCTTCATAATAGTATATAAGTCAAATCCCCTCGCTTAAAATCAAATTTCATTAAAAATCATTTGAAGATATTTTTCCAACAGTTTCAACAGAGTTTCAATGAAGTTTAGAGTAAAAATGATGAAAATCATAAATAGCCCCTCGGGCAAAACATGTATCATAAACCGCCCCTCGGGCATAACATCACTCAGAATCCGCCCCTGGGGCAACCTCACAATCACTTGTAATCAGCCCCTCGGGCACAATATAAATAAAGAACAGCCCCTCGGGCAACATCATATCACTCGCACAGGGTACCCGCGCTCACTTGGGGTATACAGACTCCGGAAGGGCTCCTACAGCCCAAGCGCTATAACAAGCCATCTCGTGGCGTAATCAATCAGGCCCTCGTCCTGTCATATATCATAAATCAGTAGAACATGCTGCGGCGCGTAGCCCGATCCCATGATATCCTCACAACACAAGCCCTCGGCCTCACTCAGCCAGAAACCTCTCAAGCCACTCGGGCTATCAATAAAATTGGATGTTTAGCCCAAAATATCATTTTATGCATCAAAACGGAGTAAATAAGATTGAGTTATGAAATCAGTAAAACATAGCATGACTGAGTACAGATCATAAATCAAAACGATGAGGAAATAGTAGTAAAAGGCCCCTAAGGGTCCAAACAACTTGGCACGAGACCCAAATATGGCATTCAACCCAAAACCTAGTAATACTTTCTAAAACACAAAATATCATATAGTTTCCTGTCAAATACGCAACTTAATAGTTGCTATGGGACAGACCAAGTCACAATCCCCAACGATGCACACCACACACTCGTGATCTAGCATGTGCGCCACTTCAAAATAGTGAAATTATGTGAAATCTGGGGTTTCATACCCTCATGACAAGATTTACAATCATTACTTACCTCAAACCGGACGAAAATCTACTCCGTGATTCCCTTGCCGCTCGACTTGGCCTCAGATCGCCCCGAATCTATCCAAAATTAGAATCATATCATCAATACATGCTAAAGGAAAAATCCCATGCAAAAATTATCAAATCACATCAAAAATCCCAAAATTGGCCAAACCCGACCCCCGGACCCACGTCTTAGAATCCGATAAAAATTACGAAACCAGAATCCTTACCCTCCTACGAGTCCATACATACCAAATTTATCAAAATCTAACTTCATTTTATCTCTCAATCACCCAATTTTAACTCTCAAGTTCCAAGCCCTAATTCCCCAATTTTCACCCTTAAATCCAACAAATTTCATGCTTAATTAACTGAAAATCACCGTAGAATTGAGTGTTAGGTTAAGAAACATTACCTCAATGTATTTCCCCTTGAATCCCTCTTCAAAAATCTCCCACAAGCTTCAATCACGACTTCAAAAATGGTGGAAATGGGCAAAATTCTGCGAAGGGTCAAATTTATACTTTCTACCCAGCACTTCCGCACCTGCGGACAATTCCTCGCACGTGCGCAACCGCGCCTGCGGCCTCAAGTACGCACCTGTGCATTCCACTTAAACACCAACGTCGACATCTGCGGCTCACCACTCGCACCTGCAGGCTCTCAGGTGCGACCAAACTTCTGCATCTGCACTAACTGCCCAGGCCTCCATTTTCCGCATCTGCGATAGGCCCTCCTCACCTGCGGCTCCACATCCGCAGGTGCGGCCACACCAGAAGAATCACACCATCACATTTTCAGCAGTTCAAACTTCCCGAATTCAATCCATTAACCATCTGAAACACGCCCGAGGCCCTCGGGACCTCAACCAATCATCCAAACAAGTCATATATCACTACTCAAATTTAGTCGAACCTCTGGAACACCCAAAACAACACGAAAACACCAAATCAACCTCGGATTCAAGCCTAAGAACTTCTAAACTTCCAAAAATTCATCAACGATGTCGAAACCAACCAAACCATGTCCGAATTACCTGAAATTTTGCACACACATCACAAACGACACTACGAACCTATTCCAACTTCCAGAATTCCATTTCGACCCCGATATCTAATATTCCACTGCCAACCGGAAATCGCCAAAAATCTAATTTCGCCAATTCAATACTAATTCTATAATGGACCTCTGAATAACGTTCTGAACCCACTCCTAAGTCCCAAATCACCTAACGAAGCTATATGAACCCTAAAAACCAAATTCCGAGATCATTCACTTATAAGTCAACTTCTGGTTGACTTTTCCAACTAATTAACCAATTTAAGAGACTAAGTGTCTCATTTCTCTCCACAATCACTCTGAACCCGAGCCAACCCAACACAACACAACATAAAAGATCTGAACCACACATAATGAAATAGAAATGGGGAAAACGGGGCTAATACTCTCGGAACGACCAATCAGGTCGTTACAAGTAATAATGAAGCCAGGTCAAGACGCCTACCAGACATGCAAATCTGTGCAGGATATAACTTAAAGCTAAAAATGGAAGGAGCGTCAATGTAAGGCCAACAACAGAATGATCACATATTTACAATAAATAGTGAAAATAATAGAAACACGAATAGAAACAAGAAATAACCGAGTAAAGAAACGAATGACAACTCAATTAATCAAATTGTTCCTAATGCACAATTTACAACAAGAATTACCCGAGGTACCATTTCTCATAATCTCAAATCATAAATCACAACTTTCAAATCTTACACGTATGGCACCTCGTGCCCACATTTTTCCAAATCACTTTTGCATGGCAAAACCCACGTGTCACCATGTACATTATATCCGTGTCAAATGTTAATTAAAATATTCAAGAGATTTATTTATGTACGATAAGGATGTAATAACCACCTTGAATAAAGTAGGGAATCAAATAAAAAATTATAATTTTTGTTTTAGAAATCATTTGGGTGAAGAAAACAATGTTTTTAAATAAAATAAAGCATCATATAAGATATTGAATTAAATATAGAATTTGTTAAATTAAAACATAATAACGATTTTTAAGTAAAAACATCAAATAGGGTAAAGAGTTTAAGTTGAGAAATCAATTAAAGTGAAATGTGACAACTATTAAGAATAGTAAAGTATCGAATGAAACAACGAGTTTTAACTTAAGAGTCACATAAGGTAAGACTGTTAATAATTAATTTATTTAAAAGCATTATGTTACCGACAACTCAACAAGGTATCAGATAATGACTCTGCGCAGTATTCACTAAGTAACCACGGAAGACAGATTGACGCCTTGAAGTAATACAACAATTAGCGTAAGATGCAAGACTCACACAAGACAAAACAACAAAAACAAGTATAACACACACAATCCGTTGCGGCGTGCAACCCGATCCCACCGTGTTATCATTTATCAATATCATAATCCTTCCTTATTCCACCATAGTATCAATAAGCAATAACAAGTATTATGTACACAAGGCATTGTGTCGCGCAGCCCGATCCCTCCGTATTATCATTTATCAATAACACAATCCTCTCTTATTTTACCCGTTGCAGCGTGCAACCCGATCCCACTATATCATCACTTATCAATATCACAATCCTCCCTCATTCCACCCGTTGCGGCGTGCAACCCGTTCTCACTGTATCATCATTTATCAAAATCATAATCCTCCCTTATTCCACCCGTTGTGGTGTGCAACCCGATCCACAAACAATTTCAATTAGCAATAAGAATAATAATTCAATAACTCGATTTACAAGAATCTCTACAATCAACGGGTATGAGTACATGGCACAAAAGAACCACGTAATAATCAAAGGAATGCAACAAATATTACAAGAAACACAATAGGACAACTAAATCTTGTGACAACTAAGACGTGCAAGTAAAACAATTACGGCAAGTAGCAAATAAGCACGGAGTCATGGAAGGGACTCAACAATTAAGAGGTAACAAGACAATAAGGAAGGCAATAATTTCAATTAAAGCAAATGAGGGCAAAATAGCAAGAGGTAGAACAAGTGCTAACAACGTCAAATAGAGCATGTAAGAGTAGATTAACCATGAGAGATATAACATGTCGTGACAATACAATTAAATGCATGGAAAGAGTCTAGATAACCTAAACCAATCAAATACCATATACTGCTCATGTACCCACTCGTCACCTTGCGTACACGGCTTTCACAATACACAAATACCACAATCAACCCAAACCATAAGGGGTAGTATCCCCCACACAAACTTAGACAAGATACTTACCTCAAAGAATCTAAACTGATACTCTAAAATGACCTTCTCGTGTGAAACAACCTCCGGACGTATCAAATCTATCCAAATAACTGCGTATCATAAATAAAAACCATAAGAAATAATTCCGAATAAAAAAGCACCGATCTTTAAAGAAAACTAAAAACTCAACCGAAAAAGTCAACCCCGGGCGTGCACGTTGGAACCCGACAAAATTCAGAAAACCCGAACACTCATTCCTATACGAGTCCAATATACCAAAATTTCAAATTCCGACATCAAATCGGCCTTCAAATCGTCATTTTACATTTTTGAAAGTTTATTTTTTCTCCCATTCAAATCACTAATTTAATGTTTAAAATAAAGATGAAATCACGAAATACAATTAAATCCGGATGAAGAACATTTACCCGAATCCGACACGTGAAAGTCCCCTCCAAAATTACCCAAATCCGAGCTTTATAACTCAAAAAATGTCAAATGCCCAAATAGAGTACTTATATTCTGCCTAGTGATTCCTCTTACACGATAGTGGAACAATCCTCGCGATTGCGAAGAACAAATTGTTGCCGAATGATCTGGCCCACAGCTCTTTGTGTTGGGGCGTGATTCCCAGCCGAGATAACCATTTCATACCTCCCCTGACCTGATCTCTACATTCATAGTTTGAAAAAGCAAAAGAGGGTCACCGTTACCTCTCTTAATGACTATTCTTAAGCTTCCTTTCTTTGGGAGTAGGACTTTTTGGATAATTTACTTCCACGAATAGACTGTTAGGCTAAGAAGAATAGGTTGGGATTGATCCCAGAAATCGTGATGTAAGTATGTTATTCCTTGCATTATAGGTGTTGCTGCGCAGCTGTCAATGGATTCTGTGATCGAATGCCACTAGACAGAATTTCTCAATATGAGAGAGCCATTCAATCTTTTGCTCTGGCTGCTATTGACTTGAGTGTCGCAGAAAGATAAAGATATGCACTTCACTTTTACAACATAGGAGAGAACATTGCTTAGGACCAACGGGTCACACGACAGGTGCACGCTATATCGACAAGGCGAGGAGAAAGCAGCCTAATGGGAATAGCTCCAAACCAAAGCAGCAAATAAAGCTTCGCGGCACAAACCTCGCGAATGCGATGAACAATGACCTAAGGCTTCGCGAACACGTATAGACAATCACGAACGCGGCGAGTAAAAGTCCACTAGCTCCTAACTATACTACGCGAATTGACAAGTGTGAACGTGGACAATGGACAGCTAAAGCATCGCGAACGCGTGCCACGATCGCGTCCGCGATGAACAAAATCCCTGAGCTCTCAGAAACCTTTCGCGATTGCATCATCATCTTCGCGATCGCGAAGAACAACAGGCACACCAGAAAACTAGCAGTCCAAAAACATAGAGAAATAGACTGTAGCCCATCCAAAACACACCCGAGGCCCCCGGGACACCGTCGAAATATACCAACAAGTTCCATAACATAATGCGGACCTGCTTGAGGCCTCAATTCATATCAAACAACATCAAAACTCGTGCCAAAACATATATTCAAACACCCATTGTTGTGTGCAACCTATTCCATTGTATCATTATTTATCAATATCACAATCCTTCCTTTTTCCACCCGTTGCGGCGTGCAACCCGATTCCACCGTATGATCATATATTCATCTCTTATTATATTCTACTATTTGTCATCCCCAAACTGATGGTCATACTGAGGTAGTCAATCGGACTTTGGATAGTATGTTGCAAACTGTACCTAGGTGTAAGTACACTTCTTGGGAGGAGTGTCTACCATTGATTGAGTTTTCTTATAATAGATTTGTTCACTCTTCCATGGATAAGTCTCCTTTTGAGGTTTTATATGGCTTTAATCTACTAACACCTTTGGATTTGATTCCTTTGCCTATGAGTGATGTTGTGAATGTAGATGGTAATAACATGGTTGAAGAGGTGAAGAGGGTTCATGAGCAAGTGCAGTTGCAATTGGAGAAGACATATGAAAAGGTTGCTAATGGATTTAACAAAGGAAAAAAACAAGTTATTTTCAAACCTAGTGATCATGCTTGGGTTCACTTGAGGAAGGAACAGTTTCCTGATAAACGCAAGTCCAAGTTGCATCCTCGTGGAGATGGACCATACAAGTTCTTGAGAAGATTGGCGACAATGCGTACAAGTTGGATCTCCCATGTGAGTTAAAGGTGAGTGCGACGTTTAGTGTTTCTGACTAATCTCCTTTTGGTGCAGGTATGTCGGATTCATGGAATACTATCTTATATTGCTTATACCAAATAATTTGTTTATCATGTAAGTTCTACATCTTCTTGTGGTTCTTCTGTGTTATAGGCCACGATTCAAAGACGAATAATTATTTTTAAAAGGGGGAGAATTATATGATCCTGGATAGTCCAGGAAAATCGGAGAATATTGAGAATGATCCCAAATTATCTAGTGGACTGTTAACCCACTCCACGTCCAAAAATGTCCAAGGGATGCATGCTAAGGGTATGCATGATCTTCAACAAGTGACTAGAAGATGTTTGGAGAATCACTTTGAGGATTCATGCAAAGAATACAATGTTTGGAGTCTTGAGAATTGAAGAATTAAAACCCCAAGTCAAACTGTGTGACGCGGTTTCACCAACCATTGGCTATGGTTCAAGAGGGGCCTGAAGAGCTGAAGAAAATAAGCTTCTGGAATTCGACACGATTCAGCTGAATGTTACAGTTGGTTATACGGTTGAGGTTACAATTCAGCTGTATACTAGCCACTTATCTCCTTTTATTCTTTCTAGGGGAGTATTTGTATTTTTAATGTATAGTTTCTTCTATTCTTCATTATTCATACTACTTTGATTATCTTAATCAAACCTATCAGTAGTTTTGCTTTAGTTATTGTTATTTTATATTCCGTTGTTTCGTTTATCTCGGATCATATCACTATCAGATATCCACATGGTCACTGAAGTTCCTCGTAAGTTAAAGTACCGGAGGTCTAATATTAGGGTATCACATGGATATAAATTCGAAGACATGTAGGATCTGTGACTACATTACTGAATTTCCAGTCAAACAGGGTTTTGACGAGGCTGCTAATCAAATTTTGGGATCCAACCAAAGTGACATTCAAGTTTATTGATTTCGAGACGACTAATTTAGAGGATATAAGTAGTTTTATAGATTTGCATTTCGACATAAGAAGGTCGGTGTTTCCATCTACAATGCCAGATAGAATGTTCCTCTATGCTTTTGTTCTAAGGGATGACCGGTCTTTAAGGAGCATCAAGGACGATTGGGTAAGCTTGGATTATCTATTGGAGAGGTTTTTGTAGCTGGAAAGTTATGACATACATCAGGAAGAGTTCTTTGGAACAAAGAAAAGTTGGAAAAACATCAACCATATGGCCTTCTCATCGCCCTCTTAGGAACTTTGGTTTTTCTACAATGATGGGGTTGCAACAACGTCAACCTACTTCCAATGAACTTAATTATGTTCAGGGAAAACCTGAGGTTGACAGTTATTTTGATGGTCCTAACAGAAATGATTTGAGCATTTTCGCTTGTTCTAGGGGACATGACTTCTTTAAAGAGTGCAACTTGTTATTACAGATATCGGCAATGGAGCATTTTTTCTAGAGAGAGCCTGTGATATATTATTTTATAAGTAATTACAACATGTTCTGCAGCAATGAAGCATGAATGTAGTATAGGAATGCATCGAATGGACAGGAAAAATGGCACCCTTCAATCCAATGGAGGCTATCATGGATGTACAAGAGAGCATTGGTGAAAGGTCCACATAAGTACTTCACTGAGTTGGTCAGGTTAGAAGGAGTCTATATATATGCCTCACCGCGAGTTCTAAGGCAGTTCAACATAACTCAAGACGTCCCCTTATGGTCTCGAGTGGATTTATGTGAAGACGACTACAACGGTGAGATTCCAATTGCGAGGGTTAGAAATGTTGAAAGAAGAATGGGCCGGATTGATTCCAGTCAACATAGAGCAGAATGAGTGGTGTACTCTAGAATACTATCCTTGGATATCGAATGGAGATGATATCCTGGTCGAGTCGAGAAGGGCTTACGGTCCTGGAAGATGCAACGACAGCACTACAAGTTTACCGTGAGATATTACCACATATCTTCGTTACCACCATATGTTCTATCAGGTGGTTCCAGGATCCATGGATTACGTGATGCCGTCGTATAACGATGAAGATATGACAGAATATGTAGAGGAAGACCCAAAACAAGACATAGAGAAAGACCCTGAAGAGTATCCAAAAGGAGACAATAGGTCCATCATCATTAGATTTCTCTTCTTGTTTTACAAATTTTCTAATGGTGCCTTCACAGCCATTCACCTTATTACTGTAGTGACTAGTTTATGGATTATCTTGTAAGGCCTTCGGGCCATAATTTTGTATTATGGTGGTATTTATCTATTTCTGGGACACCCTTGGGGCGGTATTTTGGAAGAAAATATTTGTTATACCTTTGATGAAGGCCTTTAGAGCCGTTTTCCATCACTTTCTGTACCAACCGGGAGTCCCCTTTCATTAATGACATATTCAAGTTTGTTGCAAGCCCACAATGTATCAAATAACTTGGATCAATCTATTATTACCACCCAATATGTAGGCCTACCTATGGAAAAAAGGCCCCATACATATTAGGATGCTTTTATTTACTATCACTACTTATATGCAAACTTGATACTTTATTTTCATTACGTGATAAGATTTACTTATTTTATCTCCAAACTAACTTTTATTCTCTATTTTTCTTTTGGTTCGTTTTATCTTTTATTTTATCCCCCCCAAAAAAGGTTGATTTGCGTTGATTTCCAAACTGGATGAACCATAATACAATCTAAGGTCCAATCGGAAGATGGTTAACACATAAGCAGATGACCCGACAAGAAATGCTTTGGTAGTGACAGACGCTCCCGGAGGTTTAGGAGAAAGGGATCATACACAAAATGATGAATACATCTCGTTTGGGGCAAGAGATGGAAATGCTAAGGCTAGAAGTGCAGCTAATTCGAGACTTGGAAAATCTTGATTTCTATTATTAGATTCACAAGTCTATGATCATTTTCCGTTATCTACCCAACCACCCACAAGTACCCATGCGGTAGAGTTACTAACCTTCACCACACCCACCACAGTCAGATTTCTAGTCGAGGTGGATCACTACAATGAAATGGAGAGAGATTCAAGGTCAAAGGTAGATGACGAGGTGGCTGACTAGTTACGTACTCTAAAAATGCAAATGAAGAGTCTACACTTTGCATGGTGAAATGAAAAGTCTTGACTATGATGAATTATGCATACATCCAAATGTTGATACACCGATGGGTTAAAAGCCATTTAAATTTGACATGTTTTATGGAATGGATTATCCCCACGCTCACTTGAGGGATTACTGTGACAAGCTTGTGGGTGTAGGTAAAATGGGGAAATTGAGGATGGAGTTGTTCATCAGGAGTTTGTCCAGTAAAGTGCTTACTTGGTATACTAGACAAGATCCTCAAAGTTGACGAGAATGGAAAGAGATGAATAAAGATTTCATGAATCTCTTTAGGCTCAATAATGATATAACACTAGATAGATTTTCCCTAATAAACATACAAAACAAGCATCTGAATCATTCTAGGAGTATACACGTACCTTGAGGATTGAGGTAGCTAGAACTCAACCACCGTTGGACAATATAATTGACCAAGTACTTCATCCGTGTTCAAGAAGGTATCTACCTTGAGAAAATGATGGGAATGATGGGCCAGAAGTTTTATGAATTGGTCAAGATGAGAGATTAAAGGTATCAAATCGGGAAAAATCCAGTCCATGGCCATGCCGCAAGACGTTAGCAAAGCCATTCAATCAGGTTCCATTGGTGGAACAAAGAAGAGAAAAGAAGAATTGTTTGTTATTGTACCATTTTACCAATCAGGTTGTCACACACCAACCTTGGAAGGCCAGCGCGAACCGATGTCCATACTTAGACCTTACACCATAAAATCTAGGGCCAACAAGACCTTCGAATAAACATTCAAATGATCATGATTGAATGTGGGAGAAACCTTAACAATGGACACATACACACACACACACATACATACAAAACCGTTGCCAATAGGGTCATTACAACATTTACCTTTACATACTTCCAAAAACTGGTCTATAAGCCTCTAGAGTACCATAACGCACAAATTGGTCGAGACAAGGCCCCACCATACCAAAAATGACTGGAATATACACTTCAATACCTATCATATTCTGAACAACTACTTCGGAGAAGTGGAGTGAAATAACATATAGCTGAACGAACACCCTACTACGGAGAACAATCACCGAGTCTATCTATACTCGTGGGCATGAATACTACGCCCAAAGAAAAGGGCGCTAGTATGGAAAATGTGGAACTGTGAAAACCATAAAACTTAAAAGTGTGCCACTGGGGGAGTAACTGTGGCACACTGGGGCAGTAATTGTGGAAACCATACCGAAGACAGGCCACTGGGGGAGTAACTGTGGAAACCATAAAACTTAAAAGTGTGCAAGTTTTATAAAAGGTTAAACAATTCCTAGAGACTATGAGTTAAATATAATATCATATTACTCGACCTCTCTTTGGGGCATATTATTTCATATCATACCCGGCCTCGTAGAGGACTTGGTAAAATTTTATTCTTCCATCACGTCGTACCCGTATTCATAAGATCCCGGTTATACCCGTTCACACAAGGGCTCGGTAGTATTTCATAGCACGTCATTCAGTACCCGGACTCACAAAGAGCTCAGTCGTACTCGGCCACTCAAGGGCTCGATAGTATTACCCTATTTAATCTCACCATACCCAACTATTCAGTTGGTTGCACATTAGGTGTCATACCCAGCAGTATATAGTGCGGCTCGGTAAGTAAAAAGAGATACGTATATAAATGCCATGAAATATCATTTTCAAGAAATACTAAGAGTAACCCATAGTGAATCATATTTTCCAACCTCAAGATACTAAAGGGAACATCTAAGACTTGAAGGAAATGTTATCTGTAGAATATACTAGAACAGAAGCAACATTATTGAGAACGTTAAGAACAAACTAGTCTTTCAACGCAAGAATCCTTTGGAGAGAGATGCTTACCCCAAATCATGACAAGAAAGAAGGTTTCCTTACATACCTTTTTGAAGAACTAGTTACACTTTCTGAATTCTTATGCTCCTATGGTGATTAACTCCACCTCCAATGAATCTTCACAAATTTTTGTAACAAAATAAATGAGATTAGAGTAAGGATTTCAAGCTTCTTCATGCTATATCCCGCGAGGTTCGCCTCTTATTCTGCCTAAGACCGTTGAGAATTATAGAGGGAGTTTGAGAGCATTTTAGGTGAGTTAAAGTGGGTGATATATCCTAGAATGAAAGAGAAGAGAACTACTCTACCTTTTATGACCAGTCTAGGAAATTCCACCGCCCCAAATACCAAATGGGACGCCCCGCACCGGCCACTATTCCCAATGGGACAACTGACGCAATTCGGCTAAATGAAATTGCCTCTTGTCCTTATGACGTGCCGCCGACTAATTGGTTTTGTCAAAACTCCATTAATCTCCAACTTCATAGGTGGGGGAAAAACGTGGGGCGTAACATCATCCCCCCATTGGAACATTCATCCCCGAATATTGAATCATGGTCACTCCTTGCAAACATCTCTAGTCGTCTTGGGTTATGCCCGTTATAGTCGTCTCTTTGTTACCTAATGTAGTATGGAACAAATAGGGGTACTTGGATTTCATATCCTCTTCAGCTTCCTAAGTCATTTCTTCTATAATATTGTTCCTCTTAAGTACTTTAATTGAAGCAATCTCTTTGGTTCTCACCTTACGAACTTGACGATCCAGGATAGCCACCGGAATTTCTTCATAAGATAGGTCCTCTATAACTTGTATATCTTTAATTGGGGTAACATAGGAGGGATCGGACTTGCGAAGCATGGACACGTGGAATATCGGATGCATTTCTCCTAATTCTGGGGGCAATTCAAGCTTATAAGCCACTTGGCCAATTCTCTAAATAATCTGATATGGTCCGATATCTTGGGGGCAGAGTTCGCCTTTCTTACCAAACCTCATCAGGCCTTTCATAGGTGACACCTTCAAGAATACCCAGTCTCACAAAAAAAAACTTCAAATCTCATCATTATTTGTCCAATTAAGACGTCAGCCTGCTTTGGGCGGTCAATATTTGACTTTGAATTGTCTTCACCTTTTCTACTGCTTGTTGCACCAACTCAGGACCCAATTTCTTTCACCAATTTCGGACCAGCCGATTTGAGATCTGCACTTTTGTCCATATGCTAGCATGGTAGTTGTTTTTGTAAGCAAATTCGATGAGTAGTAGATGGTCCTTCTAACTTCCTTTGAAGTCCAAAATGCAAGCTCGTAACATGTCCTCGTGCATCAGAATAGTGTGTTCGGCTTGGCCGTCTATTTGTGAGTGAAAAGTTGTGCTAAGGTTGATCTTCGTACCCAATCCTTGTTGGAATGATTTCCAAAAATTACCCGTAAATTGGGTATCTCTATCCGATATGATAGAAAGGAGAACCCCATGAATTCAAACTACTTCCTTAATGTATAACTTAGCATAATCTTCAGCCGAGAAGGTAGTCTTAACTGGTAGAAAGTGAGCTGACTTGGTGAGTCGATCCACAGTAACCCATATGGAATTAAACCTTCAGCGTGAATATGGTAATCTAGTAATAAAATCCATGTTAATCATCTCCCATTTCCTGGTTGGAATTTGTATATCCTAGACCAATCCTTCTAGTCTCTAGTGTTCAACCTTAACTTGTTGGGAATTTGG
Source organism: Nicotiana undulata (assembly GCA_005239495.1). Taxonomy (NCBI): domain Eukaryota; kingdom Viridiplantae; phylum Streptophyta; class Magnoliopsida; order Solanales; family Solanaceae; genus Nicotiana; species Nicotiana undulata. Next base: position 51,358 of record ML252716.1, on the reverse strand, counting down.
AAACTGAGCGACGTGTTCAACAATGCTCCTCTTCATTTCATTCCACCTGTATAACTGTCGAAGATCGTGATATATCTTGGTTGACCTTGGATGAACAAAATACCAGGACGGATGAATTTCTGTCAGGATCTACTCTCGAAGTCCCTCGACATCGGGCACGCACAACTGGTCCTTGTATCTAAGGAATCCATCCTTAGATAATTTGAACACTTGCTACTGTTGAAAGGGAATGCTTTATTTTATTTTCACCAAGGCTGGATCGTCAAATTGTCGTGCTTTTACTTCTGCCACTAACAAGGATTCGGTGATATTCTGAACTATGGCTCCTCCATCGTCGGTATCAAATAATCATATTGGCCAACCGGTGCAAGTCCTTAGTCATATCCAACTTATTTTCCCCACATGTCGTAGACTGCCCATGGATTTACGACTTAACGCATCAGCCACAACGTTTTCCCTCTAGAGGTGGTATAAAATATCAACATCGTAGTCCCTTAATATTCAATCCACCTCCACTGCCTCAAGTTAACCTCATTTTTCTTGAATATGTATTTTAATCTCTTGAGATCCGTGAATACATCAACATGAACTCCATACAAATAAAGACGCCATATTTTCATGGTGGAAATAAAAGCCGCTAGTTCCAGATCATGGGTCGAATAATTTTGCTCATGTTTTCTCATCTGCCATGAAGCGTATACAATAACTCTTCTATGTTGCATCAAAACACTACCCAATACTACTCTAGAGGCATCACAATATATAACATGGCATTTGGGTCCTTCAGGAAGAGTTAGAATCGGTGCCTAGGTTAGATTGTCCTTTAATTCTTGGAAGCTCTTTTCACAAATGTCAGTCCACCGGAATTTTGCTGCCTTATGTGTCAACTTTGTCAATGAAGGATCTATGAAAGAGAAAGTTTCCACAAATATTCGGTAGTAGCCGGTAGGCCCAAGAAGTTGCATAATTCCGTAGGGATCGTGGGCCTTGGCCAATTCTTGACTGCTTTGATCTTTTGACTATCGACTTTGATACCCTTGTTCGATACCAATGCCCGAGAAAATCCAATAAGTTCAACCAGAACTCGCATTTGGAAAATTTGGCATACAACTTATGTTCCCGGAGCGTGTGTAAAACCATTAGCAGATTCTCTACATGCTCCGCTTTTGACCGTAAGTACACCAAAATATCATCTATGAACACAATTACAAAGATATCAAAAAATGACTTGAACACCTGATTCATCATATCCATAAAAGTCGTTGGTGCATTGGTCAGGCCAAAAGACAAAAGAAGAAACTCGTAATGGCCATATCTGGTTCGAAAGGCTGTCTTCGGAACATTTTTCCCTTAATTCTTTACTGATGATACACAGATCTAAGATTGATCATCGAAAAATACTTAGCGCCTTGCAACTGGTCAAACAAATCTTTGTTCCTTGAAAGAGGACACTTGTTCTTCATGGTCACCTTACTCAGTTGTAGGTAATCGATACACATCCTCAATGAACCATCCTTCTTTCAAACATATAACACTGGTGCACCCCACGGTGCAGTATTGGGTCTAATGAAGCCCTTATCTAAAAGATCTTTCAATTGAGCATTCAATTCCTTCAACTCGGTAGTCTTACAACACCCAGCCTTACTATATCATACCATGAATTACCACTTATCAAAATCCCCACAACCTTAATTTTTTTCCTAACACCAGTCTATCAAAATAGGTCAACCTTTGCACCAAAAACACTCAAGAATATTGAAGCCATAAATACCTTAACGTATAACTCAATAGCTGAATCCATAGCCTAATTGTTTAAGAGGTTAAGGATAGCACACCTGCTACATCCAGTTGAATGAAGGATTCCCGATCCACTCCCTAAGCACTTTTATACAAACAAATAATGTGCATATCACTCAGGGGTTCAGGGACATGACATGAAAGAATGCTTTAGTTTAAGGTTCCACATTGAGTCATTGATCAAGAGTGGGACAATCTGTTGCACCCCGACACCCCTAAGTAGGAACAACAATATTTTGCTGAGTCATAAAAACCATGGAATGAACATGATAACCCTGGATGAAGAGCATGATTTAAAGGGAACCATTATGTGTACGGTCAAAATCAAGTATGCCCGATTTAGTGGGCTCGAGGAACCGCTTCAAGAATAAGACCAAAATAGGTTGGGCTCAAGCCCGACGACGGAGGTCGAAGTTTGAAAGATTGAAGTATCTGATGAATATCAAGGCCAGCATGACCAGCCTCGAGATAACGACGTTGTGGTTTTGTAACGGATAAAGCAAGATTCCCCCAATGGCCCAAAGATCAAGGCATAAATTTCAGAACAGATTTTTACGAACTCGTACTAGGCGGTTAGACAGCTGTCCAATTAGATTCCTTACCAAAAACGGAAATGTATCTTATTTAGGACCCCCATATTATATAAAGGGGAGCTCATTAATTTGTAAAGACACGAATCATTGGCAAAGAAATATACATTCTTTACTTTCTTGCTCATTACTTTATCGTTCTTACTTTATTTTTCTCGCTTTATCGTTCTTACTGACCTACCTCGAGGCCACCTTAGCTCGAGGTTGAGACTTGTTCGCACACTGGTTTGATTCAGTTTACTTATTTGTCTTATACATTTGATCACTTGTTTATTAGTTAGTATTGGACTAAATCACATATCTTTAAGACCTCAATATAAATTTACTTGTTACTCGAGTTCTAGTGTAAGCAGTTTGGCGCCCACCATGGGGACTAAAGATAATAGTGATTAACACGAGGTATTTTCAAACTTGTTCTTGTCAAAGATTCTTTGTTCTCAGGTTAAAACATTTCAAACTCACAAAATGTGCCCGTACATGATGACAACGGTCTTGGATTTCACGGGGAAAATGAAAACATAATTGATCTAGGAGTCGAGGTACCACTTGTGCCTACTACACTTGTTAAATGGGTCGACCCAACCTGGACCCAAACCCGTTGACTCTTGGCCCGTGTGTCCTTAACCGGCCTGGTTCACTTTCTTATAGGGGTCGTTCCGGATTGGACCCATTAATAAAAAGATGTTAACCTGACCCTAACCCGTAACCCGTAATCCCTTAACCGAGGCCCTAATGGGCCGAATCCAAGTTAATTAAAAAAATTTAAAAACTAATAAATGAAAAAAATTCAAACTTTTTACATATACACAAACTTGAAATTACTACATGTCCTTGAAGCCAGTTAGGATAAAAATGAAAGTAAAATCTTTATTAACATTAAAACTTGAGAAACATGTGGAATTCGACTATTTCTATAACTAATAGTCTAAAACATATGGAATTCGACTGTTTCGACAAGATGCCTCATAGTGTCTGGTACTATATTCTTTCTTCAATGTTTGGATTCAACTTTTTACCACTTGTCTAAATATATATATGTGAGATGGTCCGGGCCTGTTGACCCGTGGGTCAGCTATCGGTTTGGGTCCGGGCCGATTGACCCGTGGGTCAGCTACCGGTTTGGGTCCGGTTCGGTTCGGTGGGTTAAAATATTATAGCCCGACCCAAACCCCTTAAATTAATGGGTTGGTCCAGTTAGGGTTTTGTGGGTCATGGACCTGTTAAAGGGTCAATTTTAATGGGTTATGCGGGTCGATTCGTGGGTTGACCCGGCCCATTTGATAGGTCTAGTGCATGCTGCCAACCCGTTTGATGTCAAATCACACATTGCTTTGAACGCAGATTTAGGTGTAGACCCCAGAGGGAGCATGCGCAGGGAAGGCCGAATTGGTGGCCAAGGAACTCATGGCGTAGGAGACCGGAGAGTTAGTCACCAGGTGATATTTGAGATGTTACAGGCTCAACAGGCCGCTATCGCTCAGCTCCAAAGTCAGCATAGAACTCCGAGGGTGGTCGAACCGGAAATCACTCACCATACCGAGCCAACGACGGAAAAAACAAATGGCAGCGGGTCATGGGCTAATCCTACGATTATGAAGATGTTTGAGGAGCTCACCAAAAGAATTGAGTTAGGAGAAAAGAAAATTGAAGAAAATGACAAAAAAATTGAAACATACAACTCCCGAGTTGATCAAATACCAGGGGCACCCCCGATCTTAAAGTGTTTGGATTCATAAAGGTTCGTGCATAAGCCTTTTCCCTAGAGTGCGGCCCCAAAGCCCATTCCAAAGAAGTTCTGCATGCTAGATATACCGAAGTACAACGGGACCACCGATCCTAATGAACATATCATTACGTACACATGCGGTATAAAGGGAAATGACTCAGAAGGCAATGAGATCGAGTCCGTTTTGTTGAAAATTTTTGGGGAAAAGCAATGATTTGGTATCACAACTTGCCACCAAGTTCCATCGATTCATTTGCGATGTTAGCAGATTCATTCGTGAAAGCACACATCGGGTCCATAAAAGTCGCAACAAGGAAATCAGGTGTCTTCAAGATAAACAAAGGGACAACGAAATGCTAAGGGAGTTCGTGTCCCGATTTCAAATGGAACATATGGAGTTACCACCGGTCTTTGATGATTGGGTCGTTCAAGCTTTCACCTAGGGGTTAAATGAGCGGAGGTCGATAGCATCACGACAGTTGAAGCAAAATCTGATCGAGTATCCAGCTGTAACTTGGGCAGATGTGCAAAATCGATATCAATCAAAGATCAAGGTTGAGGACGACCAGTTAGGAACCCCTTCAGGTTCAGTTTATCCAAACAGGTTAGCAGTTAAAGCCTCGGGGGATACCGCAGAACGAAGGAATAATGGCTCGGGACACAATTCATCCCGGAATGATTCAAGAAATGATCGAGGGCAAAATCATCTGGGACTCATGAGTAAGAATTGATTTGATAAGCATACCGATCCCACAGAAGCACCTTGATCATCGGAGTATAATTTCAATGTCGATGCATCGGGGATTGTTTCAGCTATCGAAAGGATCAGAGACACACGGTGGCCCATACCTATACAAACTGATCCTTCTCAGAGAAACCCAAACTTGATGTGTAAATATCATGGTACACATGGCCATAAGACTAAAGACAGCAGACAGCTGAGGGAAGAGGTAGCTTGACGGTTCAACGAGGGCCATCTTTGAGAATTCCTCAGTGATCGAGCTAAGAATCACTTCAGGGAAAGAGATGCCATTAGAAAGAATGAATAGGAACAACCACAACATGTAATTCATATGATCGTTGGCGGGGTCGATGTTCCACAAGGGCCTGTATTCAAACGCGCTAAGGTGTCAATTACCAGGGAGAAACGGACCCGGGACTACGTGCCCCAGGGTTCCTTATCATTCAACGACGAAGAATCATAAGGCATTGCTCAACCACAAAATGACGCTCTAGTAATTTCTATCTTGTTAAATAAAGTTCAGGTTAAGCGTGTTTTAGTTGATCCAGGTAGTTCGGCAAACATCATCTGATAGAGAGTCGTGGAGAAGCTCGGCCTACAAGATCAGTTTGTGCCCGCAGCTCGGGTCTTAAATGGCTTCAACATGGCCAGCGAAACAACTAAAGGGGAGATTATTCTACCAGTGAACGTGGCGAGAACCATTCAAGATACAAAATTCCACGTGATCGAGGGTGAAATGAGACACAATGCCCTACTCGGAAGACCCTGGATCCACAACATGAGGGCGGTCCCTTCAACCCTTTACCAAATGTTGAAATTCCTAAAAATAGATGGTGTGAAAACGGTTTACGGGGAACAGCACACAACAAAGGAAATGTTTGTATTCAACGAGGTGACGTCGACACTAGAACCTTCAACCTCAGAAAAATTGAACATCAAAGATAAGAAGATGGCTAAATAGAAATCATCGTCCCTAGCCTCGATCGAGTCAGAGGAACAATAATCAAAGATGAAGAAGATGATTTCCTTACTCCTCGAACTTTTGTTGTTCCCGAGGATTCATAAGCAACCAGTCAATGTTCGAGGAGCTGGAATAGGTGATACTAATTGAGCATCTACCCGAGTGAAAGGTGTACTTGGGAACGGGATTAACCCCCGAACTCAGGAAAAAACTCATTCAATTCCTTATCGATAACATATATTGTTTTACTTGGTCCCATTTAGACATAACAGGGATCCCACCGGAGATAACAACACATCATCTAAGCCTCGACCCCAGGTTTAAATCAGTGAAACAAAAGAGAAGGCCCCAATCCGAGGTAAAACATGCATTCATAAAGGACGGGGTAATTAAATTTCTCCAAATAGGGTCCATTAGGGAAGTAAAATACCCTGAATGGTTAGCCAATGTAGTCGTAGTCCCTAAAAAAGGGAACACGCTTAGAATATGCGTGGATTACAAGGATATGAACGAGGCATGCCTTAAAGACTCTTTTTCACTGCCTAACATTGATCGTATGATCGATGCCTAAAGATTCTTTTCCACTGCCTAACATCGATCGTATGATCGATGCCACGGCCGGCCATGAGATCCTTACCTTTCTCGATGCCTATTTCGGGTACAATCAAATTCAAATGAACTCGGAGGACCATGAAAAGACCTCATTTATCACCAAGTATGGAACATATTGTTACAATGTAATGCCCTTCGGACTAAAAAATGTAGGGCTACTTACTAACGCCTAGTAAATAAGATGTTCGAAGAACAAATAGGTAAGTCAATGGAAGTTTATATTGATGACATGATAGTTAAGTCCCTACGCGCAGAGGACCATTTGGCTCATTTGCAGGCAACGTTCGAGATTTTGAGAAAATACAACATGAAACTCAACCCCGAGAAATGTGCTTTTGGAGTCGGCTTGGGGAGGTTCCTGGGCTTCATGGTGTCGAATATGGGGATCGAGATCAACCCCGACAAAATCAAGGCCATCAAAGATATCACCATCGTGGACTGTGTAAAAGCTATACAAAGGCTAACCGGGCGGATAACTGCTTTGGGCCAATTCATATCGAGGTCGTCAGATCGGAGCCAAATGTTCTTTTCCCTACTCAGTAAGAAAAATGATTTGCATGGACCCCGGAATGTCAGCATGCATTAGAGGGATTGAAGCGATACCTATCAAGCCCACCCCTACTCCACACTCCGAAGGCAGATGAAAAGCTGTATTTATACTTGACGGTGTCCAAAGTAGTGGTAAATAGTGTGTTGTTTCGAGAAGAGAAAGGTACGCAATTCCCTGTTTACTAAGTGAGTCGGACCTTAGGAGATGCTGAAACTAGATATCTACACCTAGAGAAATTAAAACCATATTTCCAATGTCACCCCATATGTGTGTTAACTACTTATCCACTCCGAAATGTTTTGCGCAAGCCCGAGTTGTCGGGCCGATTAGCTAAATGGGCCATCGAACTTGGCGTACGATATCAAATATCAACCCCGAACGGCTATTAAGTCTCAAATTTTAGCAGACTTCGTGGTTGATTTTACGCCAACCCTCGTACCCGAAGTGGAAAAGGAACTTCTACTAAAATCGAGTACATCATCGGGGATATGGACACTCTTCACAGATGGTGCCTCGAATGTGAAAAGGTCCAGGCTTGGCATCATTTTGAAGCCACCCATGGGTATCACTATCAGACAATCCATCAAAACTTCCAAGTTGACTAACAATGAGGCCGAGTACGAGGCCATGATTGCAGATCTTGAATTAGCTAAACGCCTGGGAGCGGAGGTCATCGAGGCCAAGTGTGACTCTCTGTTGGTAGTGAACCAAGTGAACAAAAGCTTCGAAGTTCGGGAAGATATAATGCAAAGGTATTTGGACAAGTTACATGTGACATTGCACCACTTCAAGGAGTGGACCCTAGATCACGTGCCTCGAGAACAAAACGGTGAGGCCGATGCACTTGCAAATTTGGGGTCATCGGTCGAAGAAGACGATATTGTCACGGGAACTGTCATCCAATTATCGAGATCCGTGGTCGAGGAGGGTCACGCCGAAATAAACTCCACAAGCTTGACCTAGGATTGGGGGAATAAATATGTTGAATATTTACAACACGAAAAGCTCCCATAGAATCCTAAAGAGTCGAGAGCCATACGAGCTAAAGTAGTCCTATTCACATTGGATGAAGATGGAACGTTGTACGGGAGGACTTTCGATGGACCATTGGCGGTATGCTTAGGACCGGGGGACACCGATTATGTTTTGCGAGAGATCCACGAAGGCACTTGTGGGAATCACTCTGGCGCCGACTCTTTGATTCACAAAATTATTAGAGCAGAGTACTACTGGGATAGCATGGAAAAAGACACTAAGGAGTTTGTTCGAATATGCGATGAATGTCAAAGGTTTGCACCAATGATCCATCAGCCCGGAGAACAACTTCATTAAGTCTTATCCCCCTGGCCATTCATGAAATGGGGGATGGACATCGTTGGCCCTCTGGCAACGGCACCAGGTAAAGCTAAGTTCATTTTGTTTATGACTGACTACTTTTCTAAATGGGTGGAAGCATAGGACTTCGAGAAGGTTAGAGAAAAAGAGGTCATAGACTTCATATGGGATCACATCGTGTGTCGATTTGGGATACCCGCTGAAATCGTATGCGGCAACGGGAAGCAATTCATCGGCAGCAAGGTAACAAAGTTCCTCGAAGAACACAAAAGAAAAAGGATCTTATCAACACCATATCCCCCAAGCGCAAATGGACAGGCCTAATCTACAAAAAAAACTATTATCCAAAACTTAAAGAAAAGCTAACACTAAGAGGAAATGGAGATAGGTTTTGTCCGAGGTCCTTTGGGTGTACCGAACGACATCAAAGTCCAGCACGTGGGCAACTCCGTTCTCCTTGGTATATAGCGCCATATTTCGGTATGAAATGGAGGAATCAAATCACGAGGCTATGAATACTAGCCTTGAGTTATTAGATGAAAAACGAGAAGCTGCACTTGTTCGGATGGATGCATAGAAGCAAAGAATCCAAAGATACTATAATAGAATAATCAACCTTCGACACTTCGGAATCGAGGACTTTGTTCTAAGTAAATTCACCCTCAATACTCAAGACCCGAATGAAGGGAAACTAGGACCGAATTGGGAAGGACCATATCGAGTCATCGGAAAAGGATCTTACAAACTTGGCACGATGGAAGGCGAACAATTGCCAGACAATTGGAATGTATCACTGCTCAAACGATATTATTGCTGAGGTATGACCTTCTCCTCTTTTCCATTTGTATTCAAGACTAACTCATTGCAGATGTTCGATTGAAGACGTCGAGGGTACCCTTCTACACTAAGACCTTAGGTTTTAAAGCACGCGTTGCACTCTTTTTCCATTAGATCGGGTTTTATCCCAAATGGGTTTTTCTGGCCAGTTTTTTAACGAGGAAAAAACTATGTTCTACCTAAGGAGAATTCAACAGTATCCAAGGCTTCTTTTCAATCAACCTCGAATACTTGGGGGCATCACCCTCTGAGGCTATATTTTCGAGAAAAATACTTCATACCAAAGAGGGCCTCGATAGGAAAACTTTGTAATGGGCCAAACGGTCAGATGAACCGTGTCCATATAGAATAGCCAAGCCCCGATGGCAAAACATGTACGCATGTATGAATTATTCAAAGAAGCATTCTTTCTATATTAAACACTTTGTGTCTCGAAGAAATTTGCTACTATACGAGATCCATACTTGTGATTCTCTGAGAGAAATGACTCAAGAGCCAAAACACAAAGACATTTTGAATACTCGGAGACTGTCATCGACAGTCAGTGCATTCAAGTTGTCTAAACTCGAATTCGTAAGACCTCAAAGAGGCATCCCTCGATGTAAAGGCCAAGGCCATCATACTCGGGGATTAACATTTCAAACAAGCTCAAAATGTTATCGGGAAACAAGTCCAAGAGACACACATTGAAGGCCACGGCCATACTAAAGGCTACGGCCGAAATAACGCGGCTCGAAGACGTCCGATTCTGCAATAAAAATTGGCCTTCAAATTTTTCTAAAAATCGGTTAACAAAGGCTACCCTCGGCAAAATAATCAAAGGGCTTCGATAAAATCAGCCCTTGAAAAACCTTAAGAGGTATTGAATGATTCAAATACAAATTTGTGCAAAAGCACAAGAAACAAAAGGGTCTTGATCGACACTAAACCCTCGAAAAACCCAATGGATAAAAAATGTATGCCAAATCATAATAAAAATTTTACTAAGTCTTCAAGCCAAAAAAAGGGGGGAAATAATAGCCATCTCTTAGAGGTCATAACAGCCCGACTTAAAAGAGCCTAAGGGACAATACACTTAGGGTTCGAAATCTTGTTCTCATCCCATCCAAACCTAAGGGTTCGTTTATCCTGAGCCTAAATATATATTTTTATTATGTCTCAGAGACTCCCCGTTATCCAACACAAAGGGTCTATGTCCCAAAGGTTCAAACATTATTCGAACTCGACCACGACAACTTCAAAAAAACCGTTCGAGACAGAAGCTTGAATATACCATTCAAAGAATGAAATTATTGCAAGAATTTTAAGGCTAGAAATATTGAGAAGGCATTCAAGGAAATTTCTTCTTTATATACTTAAGAAAGAGATATGTACAAGGAACCGACAAAAGGTTTGACACAAAGGAAAATACAAAAAGAGAAAGAAAATTCCTATTTACGCTCAGGGTTGGTCTCTCTTTCGGGAGCTACTTCTTCTTCAGGCCCCTCTTCATTATCGAGCCCACCTTGGATGCCTTCACCATCATTGTCATCGTCGGAGGAGACCAAAAATCTGGCATTGGCTTCCAACGCCCTTGCTTGAGTTATCTCTTTAGTGAGGTCGAAACCTCGAGCATGAATTTCTTCAAGGGTCTCCCTCCGAGATTGGCACCTGGCCAAGTCATTACTCCGTTTTTCTCAGTCGGAAGCTTTCCTCAACTCTGTTTGAGCATCCTAGGTGTCCCTTAAATACGCGGCAACGGCTTTATCAACCGTTGCCTTCATCTTCTCGACCTCATCCCTGGCTTCAGCAACCTCGGCCCCAGCCTTGGGAAGTTTGACCTCGAGCTCGACGATCCTTTCGGCCTAGGCCGAACCATTCCTTTGACACCCATGAGGTGGGTCTAAGCCAATGCCAGTTTGGCTAATGCAGCTTCTTTCTCCGCATCAAGGTGGTCCATCTTTTCCTTCCACTGGTTGCACTCAGCCTTAACCAGATCAACCTCACCTCGAAGCTATCCGATCATCTCCAATTTTTGCTGCAGCTGAGACATTGAAGTGTTAGCTTCCACAGTTGGGCCGAGAAGACCATACAGTTTCAAAATGACAGTTACCTGCTTGTCTAGCTCTGCCTCATTCTCGTGAGCCTTGGAAAAGTCTGCCCGCAGGTCCTTGAGCTCCTCCCCCTTTTTACTGCAAAGGATCTTCAGGGCTTTCCCTTCATTCGAGGGATTCTTAAGTCGGCCTCACATTGGCTCAGGTCTGCCCTAAACTTGGTAAAGGCCTACACAAAAAAAAAAGATATCAGTAAAGGTAAGGGGAGAAAAAGGAAATAGCAACGATGAGAATTAATGCTTACCTTAGAGAAGAGACGTTGGGACTCTTCGAATAGAGTAGACGCATCGTTGAGGTCGGCATCATCGACCCCAGTAAAGCAATCTCGAAAAGGATCATCCTCATCAGGAACTCTGCTTAAGTCAGGTGTTCTCAGGGCCATGCTTCCCTTATGGAGTCCTCAGAATAAGCCGGTAATGATGGAGAGTGACCTATTGTCATGGCTTTGGGCAGATCGCCCGGGGCGCTCTGTTCGACCATGGGGACTTCAGAATCTATCCTCTTTGGTGTGCTTGGTGAAGGCCGAGAAATAATCACGACCTCGGGCAATTCGGGGGCTTTGCCCACATCTTTCTTCAGAGCTTCCTCACCGCGAGGCAGGATCTATGGTTTAGAGGGTTTGGCGGCCTCAATCGGCTTTTTGGTTCGGACCACCCGCGTCGAGTCCTCGCCCTCATCTTCTTCATCATCTTGAAACTAGTGGACTGAGTCTATGTCCACGTGAATGACATTCCTCCTACGTCTCCGAGTAGGGGCCCTTTTTCTCTTATTATCTTTCCTCGATTTTGGAATCGGGGACTCGATCCCTTCCCCATGAGGGGCCGTCCATATTTCAGAGAAATCCCAAATTCCTCCATAAATAAAAACTAGGTATGAGAAAAGAAATGTCTCCGATAAAGAAGAAAGCGTCAGGAATTTATCATGATGTTTGGATTCCCATTTGCCCCTCGCCAAGTCACGTCAGCGATGTTCGTCATACGAGCAGGTCGCATCTAGGTTCCAAACTAGTCTTCAAGATCGGGGAATACATGGGGCATCCAAGCGACTGCTGCAGATAAAGATGAGGACATCATGCAATGCATAATCGAAATACAGAAAATTACTGGGGAAACAACTCCATTTACGGTCGGGGTTCTACTCTTTTGGGAACAACATTTTCTCCTCGGGGATGATGTTGCTGGTCCTCACTAGACTGAACCAGATCATCCAGCCCTGATCTTTATCCTCGTCATTGCTAGCAAAGAAGGACTTGGTTGACCGGCGTTTAAGCTTAATCAACCCTCAGAAAAACTGAGGCCGATACAAACAGATAAGATGACTGAGAGTGAACTCGGGCCCCTCAGCCTTGTTGGAGAAGTAGCGAAGCATGATCACTATTCGCCAGAGAGGGGTGGATTTTGACCGAGGGGGAGTTGGTATCTTCTACAGAAGTCGATCACGATTGGATCGAGGGGACCCTGTGTGTAGGGGTAAGTGTTAACACTTAGGAACCCCTCCACGTGGGTGGTAATGCTCTCCTCGGGGGTGGGGATTTGTACCACGACCCCATCCCCCCAACCGCAATCCTTTTTCACGGCCTCGAGGTGTCTCTCTGTTATCGAGAAGATATACTTCGAGGTATGTTCGAATCGGCCAGGAACCGCGGGGGATTTTCAACGTTGAAATCTTTCTTTAAGATGCAAGCGTCGGGAATGATCTCGTGAAGGGTCGGTGCCTTGTCACCGGTCGGACGGGAAGAGGAGGAGGAAGTTTTCTCTTTTTGGGGAACGATTTTTGAAGTTTTCTCCATTACTTCGGGTTAAAAGAAGCGGAAAGAGATGGGGTTTGGTGATTTTTGGCACTAAAGGGGTGGAGAAGCAAGTAACAAAGGAGAGGGAGATGAAGAGAAGAAGAGATCAGAGAAATTGCAAGGAGGAAGTAAAGTCCTTAATTCAAATGAGGAACCCTATATTTTTACGCAAGCGGCGACGGTTCGGCAGCATTTGTGGCCGACCACTACTGGAACGCGTTTAATGTTTTGGGAAAGCAAACCGACGGGACATTTAAGTCGCCTCTAACGCTTATGTCACAGGGATGACATCATCATCGGGGATTCTGAAAACCCGAGGCTCTCGTTTCTTATCATTTTATTCTAAGAAACGTGGGGACTATCTGTGTACGGTCAAAATTAGGTATGCCCGATTTAGTGGGCTCGAGGAACCACTTCGAGAATAAGACCGAAATAGGCTGGGCTCAAGCCCGACGGCGGAGGTTGAAGCTTGAACGATCTAAATATACGATGAATATCAAGGCCAGCATGACCAGCCTCGAGATAATGCCGTTGTGGTTTGGTAACAGATAAAGCAAGATTCCCGCAATGGCCCAAAGATCAAGGCATAAATTCCTGAATGGATTTGTACGAATTCGTACTAGGCGGTTAGACAGCTGTCCAATTAGATTCCTTACTAAAAATGGAAATGTACCTTATTTCGGACACCCCTATTATATAAAGGGGAGCTCATTCATTTGTAAAGACATGAATCATTGGCAAAGGAATATACATTCTTTACTTTCTTGCTCATTACTCATCAGAATTTTCCTTTAATATCATTGTTCTTACTTTATCATTCTATCTGACCTACCTCGAGGCCACCTTAGCCCGAGGTCGAGACTTGTTCGTACACTGGTTTGATTCAGTTTACTTCTTTGTCTTATACATTTGATCACTTGTTTATTAGTTAGTATTGGACTAAATCACGTATCTTTAAGACCTCAATACAAATTTAATTGTTACTCGGTTTCTAGGGTAAACACATTATAACCATTAGGAACACAGAGGCGAATGTCTCAACCTCTTCGGTAGCTCCAATAATCACAGTAAAATTGAAGTCACTAGTAATGGTCCGCGTGTACTAGCTTAAGCTTGTGGTGAACACTATGATCATAGGAGAGTTAAACTATGACCCCAAGTAAGGTTGAGATGATGGAAACCTTCCACACACTGGATAAAAAGTTCAGGGTGATGTTACACCCTTGAAAATATAAACAATGGAGTTATGGGTAGAGAGCAGAATTAAAGAAGGAACATCACCAACATAGAGACATCAGAATTCAAGATGAAGATGCTAATCAAAGGCTAACCAAGGACAACTCGATTGAAGGACTGTTGAGAAAATACCTACACATATATCAATTATGGGTATGTTGATGAGCTCTAAAGCACACGAGAATTCTTTACTAAAAGTACTAAGTGGAGTGTCACGACCCAAAATCCACTATAGGTCGTGGTGGGGCCTAACGCCACTGTCAGGCAAGCCAACGTTGATTTATCAATTTATTTACTTATTTTATTACTTTCGAAATCATAATCTCCATTAATTTAATGGTATAAAATAGAATTTTCAGGGTAAAATGGTAATAAATATGCATTTACAGTAACAGAAAACTCGTAGGAACCCCCAAAATCCGGTGTCACAAGTGTATGAACATTTTCTAAGGAGTACAACAATAATACAACATCTATCCAGAATTTAAATAAGATAGGATAAATTAAATAGTACAATGGGGACTCGGTGGACTGCGATGCGTAGCCTGAATTGCAGCTGACATAAAGTCTCCTCAACAGATGCGCCTACGTGCCAAGATGATCACCAAATGACCAGTCAGATCCTACACGTTTGATGCAAAAGTCCACCATGAGTACGTAAATCAACGCGTACCTAGTAAGTATCTAGCCTAACCCCGCGCAAGTACTAACAAGGGGTCGACATCGACGCGTACTAGAGGTCCAAATAAGAAAATGATAGTTTATAATAGGTATGAAATGCACAACAATAGTGGAGTAAATCTATAATTTCATAATTTTCCATTAATTTATTTTTTAGCACGAATTTCTAAATCTCGTATCCTTCATTAACAGCTCATAAATGTCAAGTTCCAATATCATGTAAATAGGGAATACCATATAAAATGCCGAGCATCCTCGTGAATATTCGTACTACTACCGATATAACGCACGATTCTGCCGAGGTCGTTTGGCCCGATCCAGAATAGTGTGTACACTGCCAAGGGTTGTGTGGCACGAACCATAAATGCATCTATATATTGCCGAGGCATTCGGCCCGCTCCACAAGAAAGGAAGGAAGTTACCGACTTACGAGACACGAGCCTACAATATAGTACATGAGCACAAAATGAATATAATCTTTACAGTTTATCAACTAACTCGCCCACAACTCAAAGTGATAATCTCGGCCTAGTATACATATATTTATTTCTAAATCAATTCATTTATAACTTTAATTAATTAAGCCATCAGAAAGAATTCATATAATTCAATTACTACATGATAAAGTCTACCTGGACTAGGGGTGGGCATTCGGTATTTCGGTACGGTACTTAAGAACTTCAGTTCGGTACTTTGGTATTCGGTTTATCAATTGTGCATACCAAATACCATACCAAAGTAGTTCTGTACGGTTCGGTATTTTCTTATTTGGTTCGGTATGATTTTGATACGGTTCGGTTTAATACATTAATGTAATCATGTCTTTTTTAAATACTATTGTTTTGTACTTCTATTGTATAGATATTTGAAACCTTTTGGCAATCTCCATTTTCTACTCTTGAGACTCACTTTAGGAAGTTCCAGTAGTTGTTAGTGTTACCATAACAAAATAGAGAAGAAAAAAGAAGAAGAAAAGAGAAAAAGAATCGCCGACAATAAGAGACTAAGAGCGTACAAGCCAAGTTGAGGCCAGACGCAGAAGAGAAAACCATAAGAAAAAGAAAAATAATAAGAGGGCTCACGTACTAGAAGAAAATAAAGTAAATACAAAGACATCAAGAGTAATCTAAAACCTCCACATGATGAGTCAATTCTTTATGGGTATGCAGATGTGGAATCCAACATCAAGTCAAGCCGCAAGCTTGAGCACTCAGAAGAATTAAGGTATTAACTTAAAAAGTTTGGAATTTCAGTATATACCAAAATATCAAAATGTTGATACCCTAATACCGAGAACCGAACTGAAGTGCCGAAATATTAATATACCAATACAGAATGATGTACCGAATGCCGAAAAACCGAAATCGAAGAACGAACGGTCCGTTGTTCGATTTATCGATTTTTATGCCCACCCCTAACCCGGACATAAACATGTTTTAGCTATGTACGGACTCTCGTCACCTCGTGCGTACGTAGCACCCACAACTAGTTGCGCATAATAATAACTATCACCTAGGAGGTAGTTTTCCCCGCACAAGATTAGACAGGAGACTTACCTCGCTCCGAAGTTCCATAACCGGCTCCAACGCCATTCTAACACCTCAAACTGATGCCCGTCGCTCCAAAACTAGTCAAACAAATAAAAATATACACAATACTTGTAATAAATAAATTTATAACAAATTCCCATCTACGCTCAAAAAATCAATAAAGTCAACCCTCGGGCCCACGTGCCTCGAACCCGACAAAACTCACAAAATTCGACAACCCATTCTGATACGAGTTCAACCATTCAAATTTTATCAAATTTCGATAATGGATCGACCTCCTAATCTTCATTTTTCGTTTTTGAAGGATTTTGCCAAAAATCTCATTTTCTTCCAATTCATTCACAAATAATTGATGAATATAACCATGGAATCATGAAATATAATCACTTTCTGATATAGAACACTTACCCAAGTAAAAGTCGTGAAGAACTCTTCAGATCGCCCACAAACCGAGCTCCAAAATCCAAACGAAAATGGAAAAATGACCATGTTTAGATCCTTAAGTCTTCTGCCTAGGTTCGCATTTGCGGACAAAAACATCGCATTTGCGAATCAACAGTAAACTCCAATGAACAATGTTAGCAATTGCGAATGAACAGTGTCTCACCAGAAACCAGCAAACCCAAACTTCTCAAAAATGATCTGAAACCACCCCGAAACTCATTCTGAACCTCCCGGACACAATCCATATATGAATTTCAATCAGAAAACAGGCTACGAAATTGCTCGCGCACTCAAAACACTAAAAAGTGTTCGTCTTGACCTGATTATTACCATAGTCAAACTACAAATTTCTTAACTTTACTAGTCTCTCAACCAATGATCCAAAATACGCCCAAGCGCCTCGGGACTTTGTCAAATCATACCAAAAAGTCAAACATGATACAAACATAGTCGAGGCCTCAAATCACATCAAACAACGCCGAAACTACGAATCGCGCCTCGAATCGAATCATGAGTTATGAAATTTCCAAATTCTATAATTTGCGCCAAAGTGTATCAAATCAATCTGGAATGACTTCAAAATTTTCACACAAGTGATAAATAACATAATGGACCTGTTTCAATTTCCAGAATCAAAATCCGAGCTTGATATCAACCAAGTGAACTTTCGGTCAAATTTATGAATATTTCAAAACTTTAACTTTTTAACTTTTCGCCAAAATGCGCCGAATTGTCCTACGGACTTCTAAATCCAAATTCAGACATACGCCTAAGTCCAAAATCTCCATATGAAGCTATTGAAATCATAAAAAATTCCATTACGAAGTCGTTTGCCCAAAAGTTAAACCTCGATCAACTCTCCCAACTTAAAGCTTCCGAATTGAGAATTTTCCTTCCGAAACTACTCCAAACTTCCCGAAATTAAATTCTGACCACACGTACAAGTCATAATACATGAAATGAAGCTACTCAAGGCCTTAAACCTTTTAACGACACACTAGAGTTTAAAACGACTATCGGGTCGTTACATACTTCCCCACTTAAACATACGTTCATCCTCGAACATGCCAAGAACTGCTCCGGAGTTGTCCAAAATCATCATTTAACACCTTGTGCACCTGTCTGTGATGCTATAACCCATGTGAGCATATTGGCTCGATCCAGACTGAAGATTCTCCCTCTTTATTTGGTCAATAAGCCTTAGAACCAAATTTCAACCTCTGAATTCCTCTACAAGACCTGATTCTAACATACGAACACCGTATAAATCCATACACACTACACCTAACATGACCATGCTCCTCCGCTAAAGTCACACCATGCACCACATAGGTCGCTTGACCATAACAACATCTCCTGACAACAATACTGCAATTCCATAAATTCGACGCCTACAACGCACCTCATAACGCATATAAGACCTGCTCCAACTCTCGCAATACCACCACGACGGAAGAGATGCATAGAAACTAATAAGCACCTTCCGAATCAATAAATCATGGAGTCTCTCCTCCTGACAAGGACCCTTACCTCATTCTAAACTGAATAACGATATTTGCTCTTTAATATACCCTTCATAACTCTTATCGCATTGATCCTAGGTCTAATAACCCTGTCTCGCCCAGTACAAGTTGTTCAAGCAGTAAGCCATCTCAAATACTTCCAATGCCAACAATGCGCCAACAAGCTACAAAGTTGAATATAACTCATAAGGAAGAACGAACTCTGACAGGGAATTACCTAGCTCACGCAATGAATAGAACGGCTAAATCGGTGTTATGAACCTACCTCAGGGATGAAAAACAAGGCACACAAAATAAGTGTAAGGAACTATGCTCAACATCTCAGTGTTGCGGCATGCAACCCGGTCCAATGTGACACTGTTTCAGCGTGCAACCCGATCCAAACATGACAATGTTGCAGCGTGCAACCTGATCCACACAACATACCCATGGCGGTATGCCACCCGATCTGCACATAACAATCAAGAAGAAAACACACACATCAAGCCATAACACTTATACTTATGAAATTCCCACATATCGACCACAAGCACGCCAAGTGCATAATACAAATCCTGGGGAGATGGATAGCGCCATATGCTACGAAACACAAGCACAATTAAAGTGTAATAAATAACATGCGTATCGTGAGCCATCCTGCTCATATAACACCATAAGCTACATGGGACCTCAATACGTGTGCGAATAATCAAGTCGTCTCACAACCCACATGGCACAATAGAGATTACGTGGAATAGTTGACGACTGAAATAACATCCAATGCCCGAAGACTCCTCCACAGGCAACACTATGTTGAATGAACACAGTCGGCCTGATGTAGAGCACACATTCACATTTAGACCATTCAACGGACCTCAAGCCGAACTGATTGTACCGTACTGGGTTAATAACTTTTCTAGGATCCACAATAAACTTTTTCCATGACACATAAGAACAGTCGTCAAATCCGGAATAAGCTCACATAGTCAACAGTCCAAGGAATAGAATGCCTCTAAGGCATAAACTCTCACATTATGTTAGTACCAAAAATCTCCATACTTGGTTTAATCTTTAACAATCAAGTGACTAACATGTCACACTTATACAAGTCCACCCGTGGGGTACGCTCCCACGACCTTCCGCTCAGGTAGCAAAGTCTGCAAATCCATACTACCAACCATTCTAATTCTGAAAAGTAAATCGAGAATCCATCAATCATTACACAAAGCCCCTTACACAAAATGTCGTCCTCCGATTATACTAAATAAAATGCCATCTTACTCTGAACATCTGAATTTTTGCCTGCTCATCCGAGCTTGTGACATTCTGGTCAACACCGAACCGCAATCTTGATCCTCAATTTTAAATCCCCATTCTGTGCACCGTACCTATCATGTCGCTATGCGAGAACACCCAAATTGATCATAACCCCTAAAGTACATGTAGAATTAACACTGCACTACCTAGAAACCTTTCAATTAGCTCATTTCATAAGAGGAAATGCACACACAACTGAATCCCCAAACTACAGAAAATACAAATCTCAAGTCGTGATCTAAACTGCCATGAATCTTCCGAAATCCATTTACACCATAAGGCCATTGGAATCTGATACCTCCAAAATCAATAACGTTATGGTGGTTGTCAATCCCGCACGTACAACCACAAACCACTTGTATAACTTCACACACTGAAGGAACTTATCATTGTCGCAATCATACCGATCCAACCATTACTAACCGACCCAACGTTTTTCAATTTACTCTTGACCTAACTCAGGAATAATAATAGCTCCACTCACGACATAACGAACTCATTTCGCACTCATCCTGAGTGACTCAAATCACGAGACCACATCGTCTCAATACCTTCTGCATGCGCACAATAGCATCTCCAACTGGTACACCCATTCTGAAAGGCCTTTCGCGAGTCCAAAACTCGTTCTCCCATTTTTCCAATACTACCCCGCAGACCCGATAATAACATAGAAATTTGCCCAAGCATTTTTCACACTCTGTTTCAAATCCCGATCTCCATCCACATAACAAACCCAGTAGAACAACTATTAAGAGTCACCTGCTCGGCTTGGTCTCGAATATAAGCCAAACACTAGTGCGATGTCAGCACATGAACACTCCCAAAGAAGCAACCGGATGAATTATTGTTATTGTTATTATTATTATTATTATTATTATTATTATTATTATCACTTTCCTTGTACATAACATCTACCAACACCATAAACTTTGTGTCTTCCCAAAGTCTGCACATGAATTGATAAGGTGAAATATAGCACACATTCATCAAATCCTTTTCTCGAATTACCCCTAATATTTTCTTTTCTTAATCATAAATATTCCACAAATGCACCGACAACCAGAAGTCGTACAAGCAGACAAACACGCTATCCAATCCTAGACGGTGGACTCCCCCACTTAGCTTTAAGCTACCATCAGATACTGTAGAGCCCACAAAGATTCCTCCTTCTTAATCACTCTGATATCGCACCGTTAACCCGTCAAATATCTCGAAGTCTTTTGTTAATATCTTCATGAACATTTTTACTCATCATTCACAATCACATATTCGACCTCTTACCTGGTATCAAGTAGTATTCTTCATAGAAGCTTCATTAACCTCATGCAACTGCTAACCTGCTCACAAGAGATAACCCACCTGTGGAAATTCCATGTCGACATCTTCCAACAGCGCGTCACTTGGTACAACTACTACGAAATCAGTAGGCCCTCCTAAGCTTGTGTTCATCCACCACATATACAAGTCTGTTCATTCCCCATTGACATCAACTAAAAGTGCGACAATACATCCCGAACTCAAAGTCATGTTGCATCCCAACGATAATCAAGTTTCCACACCCCTTGATGGTAGGTTATAATCTCATGTTTTAGTCGATTATTACACTTCAATTTATTGCACTTTAATTAAGTTTGAGCTTTAATTGCTAGTGTTTTGCACTAATTGTGTGTTTTATGCCTTGTAGGAGTGATTTCGAGCTATGTAGATGTTATGAAATGAATTCAAGTGATTTGGAGATTTAAATTCTGAGCAAAATTCCAAGAGGATATGCTATGATCGTGTTCGGTGGTCGAGAACAACATCTGGATATAAGTAATAAACTTTCTTTTAATAAAATTTCTCATAATAAGTAATAAACTTTCTAAATCGTTAAACAACATAAATAATCTAACAATCTAAACTATTCCCCAGAACTGGAGTCAACAGATCACGAGCATCTAAGAGTAATACTAATACTGCTAATGTCATAATACCATATCTTAGAACAAAATACCAAGTATTAAATGAAGGAAGGGAAATGGAGAAGCTGTGGACGCTGGACAACTACCTCGAAATCCCGAATGCTGACACCAAACGAACTCAGAAGACTATTTCTCAGAACTAGTACCTGGATCTGCACACAGAGGTGCAGGGAGTAATGATGAGTACGCCAACTCAGTAGTAATGAAAATAAATCAAGTCTAAAGATAAGAAACACACAGTAACAAAACACCAATTCACAAATAGTAAAATACTGAGTCTTAATAAAGTATACATTTAGTACATATGTTTGAAAAACCAGTTTCCGTAAAAATCCTTTGAACAAGTATATTTCCCAATGTTTCTCAGTAAAATTCCCAAAATATCAGTATGAAAGATGAAATGAATCAAATATCAGAACTCAGCAGAAATATCATTATAAACCGCCCCTCGGGCCAAATCATCACTCATAATCTGTCACTCAGTACCTCACCATCACTCAGTAACAGTCACTCAGTACCTTACAATCACTCATACCTCCCAATCACTCGTCACTCAACACTCGCCCTCAGTAGGTACATGCGCGCACTGGGGGTGTACAGACTCCGGAGGGGCTCCTACAGCCCAAGCGTTATAAACAGCCAAATCATGGCATCAATCACTCAAGCATTCGGCCTCTCTCATATCATAAATATACTCACAATGTTGGTCCTCGGCCTCACTCAGTCAGACACTCTCAACATGCCACTCGGGCCATAAATAAACGGGGTTCTCGACCCAAAATAGTATTTCATTTCAGGAAATAATAATATCAACAAATCTGAGTGTCAACCAATTTAACAAGAAAGACCGAGTGTAAAATCATAATTACTACGTGAGGAATATCAGTAAAATATCCCCCAAGGGGTTAAAACATAACAAGGCCCCAAACGTGGCTTACATCCCAAATATATCAAGAACATAGTAATACTAATTAACATATGATTTGAAAGCAGTCTCGCAACTCAAGAGTTGCCTCAGAAGGAACAAATTTCCAATTTGTGCACGCCCCACACCCATCATACAGTGTGTGCGTCACTCCAAAACAGAGAAAGGATGTAAAGTCCGAGGTTTCATACCCTCATGATAGGATTTAAAGACATTACTTACCTCAAACTAGCCCGAAAAGCTACTCCGCAACACTCTTGCCCCTCGAATCGACTTCTGAGTGTTCCAAATCTATCAAAGTCAGATTTTTTCACATCAAAATATGCTAGGGAGATGAAACCCAATCAAAAAATATCAACTATATGCATAATTCCCGAAATTGGCCAAAACCCGACCCTCGGGCTCACATCTCGGAACTCGACAAACTGTATACCAAAATGATCCTCATTCTCTCATGAGTTTATACATATAAAGAACGCTGAAATCGGAGTCCAAATGACCCCTCAAATCACCCCTAGAAGGTCTCTTAAACTCAAGCCCTGGTTCTCTCTTTTTCCACTGATTTTTCTCAATTAAACACCACTAATTAGGTCTTTAATCACATATAATCGAGTTACTAAGTCCAAAAACCTTACCTAAATGAAGAACAATCGTTTTCCTCTTCAAAAACCCTCCAAAATCTCGAAACCCGCAACAACAATGGTGAAAAGAAGGCTAAAAATTGCTAAGTCCTCTTTTTATACTTTCTGCCCAGGCTTTTCGCACTTGCAGCCCTATTCCTCGCACCTGCGGTCTGCACTTGCGCTCAAGACTACCGCACCTGCGATTTTTCATTAAACGACCTCAATATCGCACCTGAGTCCCAGGTGTCGCACCTGCGGCCCGCAGATGCGGCCAATTATCCGCTTCTTCAATTCTTCCTCCCAAGGTCTCAGATCCCGCACCTACGATCTTCCTGGCCGCTTCTGCAGCTCGCACCTGCGATCAAATATCCGCAGGTGTGGAAATGACGGTAACAGAACACCAGTAGCTAATGCTGCACATTTCAACTCCAAAATCCCCGTTAACCATCCGAAATAAATCTCGTGCCCCTCGGGACCCCAACCTAAAATTTTAGACTATTATTGCAGCCTCTCGAAGATAAGTACAGACGTCTCCGTACCGATCCGCAAGACTCTACTGAACCTGCTCATGACTGTTGAGTCCTACGTAACCTAGAGCTCTGATACCAACTTGTCACGACCCCAAATCCTATCAGGTCGTGATGGCGCCTATCATGGAACTAGGCTAACCAACCATCACATTACTACGCTTTTGTTCAATTATAAGAGTTCACAATTCAATAATAAGCATGCAACTATAGCACAGAAGAATGTAATTTAGTCTTAGTGTCCCAATAATAGTCTAAACAAAACCTCCCAAGACTGGAGTCAATAGTCATGAGCATCTAAGAACAAATAAATCTAACTCTGCTAAAACTATAATATATGCCTCTGAATCAAATGCTAAAACTAAATAAGGAAGGGAAATGGAGAAACTGTGGACAGCTACCTCGAAATCCCGTGACCTGCTGCTAACGAACAAGGCAGCTACTGCTCCAAATCGGTACCTAAATCTGTGCACAGAGGCACAGGGAGTCTTTATGAGTACGCCAACTCAGTAGTAATGAAAATAAATCGCAGTCTGAGAAATATAAAACACACAGTACAGATACACCAATTCACAAAAAGCCAGTAAAACACCAAGTCACCAGACAGTATTCATCAAATAATAAGTTTGAAATTAGTTTCAAGAATTCCCTTGAAAACAAGTGCAATATCAGTATATCTTAGTAAAATTCTCAGTAAAACCAGTTTGAAAACGAAGTAAATCATAGTTCGAAAACTTAGTAAAATCATCATAAATCTGCCCCTCGGGCCAAAATCATTTCTTGTAACAGTTGCCCCTTAGGCATTCTCTCAATCACTTTGTATCAATCATCACTTAGTATCAGCCCCGCGGGCAATCATCATCACTCAATAGGTACCTGCGCTCACTGGGGGTGTGTACAGACTCCGGAGGGGCTCCTACAGCCGAACCGCTATAACAACATAAGGCCTGAAAGCCTCCTCACAATATAGGCCTGAAAGCCTCCCTCATATAAGGCCTGAAAGCCTCCTCACAACATAGGCCTGAAAGCCTCCCTCATATAAGGCCTGAAAGCCTCCTCACATTATAGGCCTGGAAGCCTCACTCAGTCAGACACTCTCAATTTGCCCTTAGGCCATAACATACCGGGTTCTCGACCCAAAATAGTGTTTCATTTTTTAGTAAACAGTATCAAAATACTCTGAGTGTCAAAACAATTTATCAGGCAAAGACTGAGTGTAAAATCATAGCATATCAGTGAGGAAAATATAGTAAACACAACCCCCAAGGGGTAAACAAGTCGGCACTAGGCCCCAAACATGACTTACAGCCCAAATCATATCAAGTATATATAGTACTATTGGAAATAAGATTTAAAAAGCCATTTTGCAACTTAATAGTTGCCTAAGTAAGGAATATATATCCAAAGTTTCAACCTTTATATTTCAAAACCCGTGAAAGGGTGCATAGTCCGGGGTTTCATACCCTCAGGACAGGATTTAAAGACATTACTTACCTCAAAACTAGCCCGAAAACTATTCCGCAATGCGCTTGTCTCTTAAATAAACCTCCGAAGGCTCCAAATCTACCAAGTTCAGATTTTTATCATCAATATATGCTTAAGGAACGAATTCCAATAGAAAGATATCAAATTTAGCTCCAAAATCCGAAATTGGTCAAAACCCGACCGCCGGGACCGCGTCCCGAAACTCAGAAATCTTTATACCAAAATGTTCTTCGTCCTCTCACGAGTCCATACATATAAAGAACACCAAACTCTGAGTTCGTTTGACCCCTCAAATCGACCCCTAAAGGTCTCATAATCTCAAGCCCTAAACCCACATTATTCTACTGATTTTCATGAATTTAATACTGGGATTATGCTCTATAATCACCCATAATTGAGTTTTAATGATCAAAATACTTACCTCTATGAAGCACACTGATTTCCCTCTTCAAATATCGCCTCAAGAGCTCTCCGGCGATACAAAAATGGTGTAAAAAGGTCGCGGAAGGGTTTTTAATTTAACTGCCCAGTTGTTTGACCTCTGCGATCGCGGTCAACGCCCTGCGATCGCACTGACCAACCCCTTTTGACCTCCGCGATCGCGGTCATTACTCCGCGATCGCACAGCTATGCCCAGACCACCCATCGAGATAACAGCTACAGTCGCGATCGCACGACTTTGCTGGCCCTCTACTCCGCGATCACATACCAGTGTTCGCGATCGCACAGAGCAAAATGTGCCTGCCCAAAATAACTCACCGCGATCGCATTACTTCCCCCGCGATCGCAGTGAAGGAAATTGATGTGCACAAAAACCAGAAAACCAGCTATGTATTCAAGTCCAAAAGAGTCCGTTAATGACCCGAAATCAATCCCGAGCCCCTCGGGACCCCAACCAAACTTACCAACATGTCTCATAACATCATTGAAACTTAGTTGCACTCTCAAAACACCAAAACTAACATCAAAACACCAAATTTACATCGGATTCAAGCCTAAGAACTTTGATATTTATAAAATCCACCAATGATGCTGAAACTATCCAAAACAACTCCGATTGACTTGAAATTTTGCAGACACATCCAAAATGATATTACAAACATGTTCCAACTGTCGGAATTCCATTCTGACCCCGATAGCCTATTTTCCACTGCCGACCGGAATCGTCAAAAACTAACTTTCGCCAATTCAAGCCTAATTCTACACCGGACATCACAAAATTATTCTGAACATACTCCTAAGTCCCAAATCACCTAACGAAGCCATTCAAACCTTAAAATCTGCATTCCAAGGTCGTTTACCAATAAGTCAACTCTTAGTTGACTTTTCCCATTTTAAGGCTATTTTTAAAGGCTAATTGATTGAACTCTCACTACCACCATTCGATTTCAAGCCTATCAACTCTATTACATCAAATACAATATAACCAATCTATAACAAGTCAATAACAACAATTATAATGCAGGTTTTACGTAACGACATACCGGGTTGTTACATTATACCCCTCTTAAACAAACGTTCGTCCTCGAACGGGTCTAGAAATATACCTGGGGTCTCAAACAAGTGAGGATATTTGCTCTACATCTCCTGATCGGTCTCCCAAGTAGCCTCATCCACTGGATAACCTCTCCACTGTACTTTCACTGAAGTTATATCCTTGGACCTCAACTTTCTAACCTCACGAGCCAAAATTGCTACTGGCTCTACCTCATATGACATATCACCCTCAAGCTGAACTGTGTTGAAGTCTAACACATGAGACGGGTCACCAACATATTTCCAGAGCATCGACACATGAAATACTGGATAAACACTCGACAGGTTGGGTGGCAAAGCAAGTCTATAAGCCACCTCTCCAACCTTCTGAAGTATCTCAAAAGGACCAATAAACCGTGGACTCAGCTTTCCTCTCTTTCCGAACCTCATAACACCCTTCATAGGTGATACCTTCAGCAGTACCTTATCACCTTCCATTAATGACACATCCCAGACCTTCCGGTCCGCATAACTCTTCTGCCTAGACTGCGCCGTGCAAAGTCGCTTCTGAATCAACTTCACCTTCTCCAATGCATCCTGAATCAAATATGTGCCCAATAACTTAGCTTCACCAGGATCGAACCAACCAACCGGAGATCTACACCTCCTACCATATAAAGCCTCATACGGGGCCATCTGAATACTGGATTGATAGCTGTTATTATATGCAAACTCCGCTAGTGGCAGAAACTGATCCCATGAACCACCAAAATCAATTACACAAGCCCGTAACATATCCTCCAATATCTGAATAGTCCGTTCCGACTGCCCGTCGGTCTGAGGATGAAATGCAGTGCTCAACTCTACATCAGTACCCATACCTTTCTGTACGGACCTCCAAAACTTAAATGTGAACTATGTACCTCTGTCAGAAATAATAGAAATCGGAACTCCATGTAACCGGACAATCTCCTTAATGTAAATACCAGCTAACCGCTCTGAAGTATAAGTAGTACTGACAGGAATGAAGTGCGCGGACTTGGTCAATATATCCACAATGACCCAAATATAATCAAAACCCTTCGAAGTCCGTGGAAGCCCAACTACAAAGTCTATAGTGATCTGCTCCCTCTTCCACTCTGGAATATCTAACCTCTGAAGCAACCCACCTGGTCTCTGGTTCTCATACTTGACCTGCTGGTAGTTGAGACACCGTGCTACATACTCAACAATATATCTCTTCATCCTGATACATCTTCGCGGCACCCGGATGAATAGAATACCGCGAGCTGTGAGCCTCTGCTAATATCAACTCTCGAATACCATCCAAATTGGGCACGCAAATACGGCTCTGCATCCTCATAACTCCACCATCACCAATAGTCACATCTTTGGCATCACCCCGACGAACTCTATCCTGAAGAACTAATAAGTGTCGGTCATCATATTGCCGAGCTTTAATCTGATCAAATAAAGAAGACCGGGAAGCCATGCTAGCTACCAACCGTGGAGGGTCTGACAAATCCAATCTCACCAACTGACCTGCTAAAGCCTGAACATCAAGGGCTAAAGGTCGCTCTGCTGCTGAAAGGTGAGCTAGACTTCCCAAACTCTCAGCTCTGCGACTCAAGGCAACGGCCACAACATTGGCCTTCCCCAGATGATACAAAATAGTCAAGTCATAGTCTTTGAGAAGCTCCAACCATCTCCTCAGACGCAAATTCAAGTCTTTCTGCCTTAGCAAGTACTGCAAGCTGCGATGATCGGTGTAAATCTCACACTGCACTCCATACAAATAATGCCGCCAAATCTTTAAGGCATGAACAATAGCAGCTAACTCAAGATCGTGCACTGGGTAATTCTTCTCGTGCACCTTCAACTGTCTAGACGCGTAGGCAATCACCCTACTGTCCTGCATCAATACCGTTCCCAAACCAACTCTAGAAGCATCACAATAGACCGTATAAGAACCCGAACCAGTAGGCAAAACCAAAATCAGAGCTATGGTTAATGCTGACTTGAGCTTCTGAAAGCTCTCCTTGCACTCGTCGGACCATCTGAATGGATCACCCTTCTGGGTCAATCTAGTCAATGGTGAAGCAATAGAAGAGAATCCCTCCAAAAAGCGACGGTAGTAACCCGCCAAACCGAGGAAACTCTGAATCTCTGTAGTTGAAGACGGTCTGGGTTAACTCTTCACCGCCTCAATCTTCTTCGGATCAACCTGAATACCCTCACAAGACACCACATGCCCCAAGAAAGCCACTGAACCAAGCCAAAACTCACACTTAGAGAATTTTTCATAAAGTTTCCCCTCCCCTAATCTCTGTAACACAACCCTCAAGTGTTGAGCATGCTCCTCCTGGGTACGAGAATATACCAGAATGTCGTCAATGAACACAATGACGAAAGTATCAAGGTAGGGATGAAACACACTATTCATCAATTGCATGAACGCGGATGGGGCATTGGTCAGCCCAAATGACATAACCAGGAATTCATAATGACCATATCTGGTCCTGAAAGCAGTCTTCGGAATGTCAGAATCCCGAATCTTCAGTTGATGATACCCAGACCTCAAATCAATCTTGGAGAACACCTTAGCTCCCTGAAGTTGGTCAAATAGGTCATCAATACGAGGCAAAGGATATCGGTTCCTTACTGTAACCTTATTCAGCTGTCTATAATCAATACACATACGTATGGAGCCATCTTTCTTTTTCACAAACAACACCGGCGCACCCCAAGGTGACACACTGGGCCGAATGAACCCTTTATCTAAGAGTTCCTGAAGATGTTTCTTCAATTCTTTCAACTTCGTTGGTGCCATGCGGTAAGGTGGAATAGAGATAGGCTGAGTGTCTGGCACCAAGTCAATACCAAAATCTATATCCCTGTCAGGTGGCATGCCTTGTAGGTCTGCAGGGAATAGATCCGGAAAATCATGGACTACGGGAACAGAATCAACAGACGGAGTCTCACTACAAACATCCCTCACAAAAGCAAGATAAGATTCGCACCCTTTCTCAACCATATACTGAGCATTTAAATAAGAAATCACTATGCTAGGTACATGCTCTATAGACCCCATCCACTCAACTCTCGGAACTCCGGGCATATCTAAGGTAACGGTCTTAGTGTGACATCAAGGATAGCATGACATGGTGACAACACATCCATGCCCAGAATTACATCAAAATCAACCATACTGAGTAACATCAAGTCCACTCGGGTCTCCAGACCCTCAATAGATAGTACACATAGTCCACAACAATAGTATCACCCACCGGAGTCGAAACATGAACAGAAGTAACTAGAGACTCACGGGGCATATTCAGAAAATGAGCAAAATAGGATGAGACATAAGAGTACGTGGAACCTGGGTCAAATAAAGCCAAAGCATCACTGTGACAAACTTAAATAGTACATGTAATCACTACATCGGATGTCATAGCATCAGACCTATCCGGAAGTGCATAAATACGCGACTGGCCTCCACCTGCTCGACCTCCCCCTCTAGGATGGCCTCTAGCTGCCTGACCACCACCCCTAGCGGCCTGGGTAGGTGGTGAAGTGACTGGGGCTGAAGTCGAGGGCTGGACCCTCTGCTGGGATGAACTACTAGGGCGACGGGGACACTGCCTCCACTTATGTCCGAACTCTCCACACTCATAACAACCACCTGAAGCCGGATATGGAAACTGACGAGAACCTCTGTCACCCTGATGACCACTAGACGAAACATGCATAGAAGAGCCCTGATAAGATGATGCTCGGGCGGAGCTCTTAGTTGGGAGGGCACTAAAAGATGAACGTCCCTGATGAGAATTGCGAGGACCTTGCCCCGAAGATACACCACTGTAAGCTGGGCGAACTGGCTATGGAGGTCTAAATGGACGACCTCTGTTGTGCTAAAACTGCCCTCTATAAGGGGCACCACTGAAGTTACCTGATCTTCGAGGCCTCTTGACCTCTCTTTCCTCACGATCCTGCCTACGAACCGACTCAATGTCCCAAGCAATGTCAACAACCTGCTCAAATGTAGCTCCAGACAATCTCTCTCTGGTCATCAAGATCTGAAGCTGATAAGTAAGACCATCTACAAACCTCCTAATCCCCTCCCTGTCAGTAGGGAAAATCTTAGAAGCATGTCTGGCCAACTCGGAAAACCTCATCTCGTCTGAGTAACTGACAACTCCCCTTGGCGCAACTGCTCAAACTGCCTGCGTTGTTCCTCTCTGTGGGACTGAGGAACATACTTCTCCAAAAAGATCGTGGAGAACTGCTGCCAAGTGAGTGGTGCTGAACCAAATGGCCTACACCTCTCGAATGACTCCCACCAAGTAAAAGCAGCACCGACAAATTAAAATGTAGCAAACAAGACCCCGTTGGTCTCCAAAATAACTGCAGTACGTAGTATCCTCTAGCATTTATCCAGAAAACCTTGCGCATCTTCACCCTCAGTGCCGCTAAAAGTCGGAGGCTTAAGTCTGCTGAACCTCTCCAGCCTACGCTGCTCATCCTCGGGCATAGCTGGAACCACATAGTCCTGAACTGGGACAACCGGCTAAGTTGGGTCTACCCCCGGTGTCTGAATACCCTGCATAGCCTGCTCAGGTTTTCGGGCAGCTGGAGTCTAATTGCCTCCCCCGGCCTGAACTGCAGTGGCTGTAGTGGACATAGCAACTGCCTGAGCTAAACTGGAACACACGTCAATATCTGAGCCAGAGTCTCCTGAAGACCCGGAATAACAATAGGCACTGTCGGTGCCTGAGCATGTCCCACTGGAGCACCATCGGCGGGAACTTGATCCTGAACGATAGGGGGATGTTGTGTCACTATCCCAGCTACTGCGCTGGCTGGTCCCCTACCTCTACCACGGCTCCGATCCCTTGTGGGTCTGGCTGGTGTCTGGTCACCCTGATCGGTTTGCGTGTCCTCACCATCTGTGAGAGAATGAAATAACGTAAGTTTAGATTTCAAAAATCAATAGATTGGCACGAAAGAGTTCAAGAAATTGAGATGTTTCCTAAGAGTTATGTAGCCTCTCGAATATAAGTACGGACGTCTACGTACCGTTCCGCAAGACTCTACTGAATTTGCTCATGACCATTGAGTCCTATGTAACCTAGAGCTCTGATACCAACTTGTTACGACCCTAAATCCTATCAGGTCGTGATGGCGCCTATCGTGGAACTAGGCTAGCCAACCATCACATTACTACGCTTTTGTTCAATTATAAGAGTTCACAATTCAATAATAAGCATGCAACCATAGCATAGAATAATGTAATTTAGTCTTAGCGTCCCAATAATAGTCTAAACAAAACCTCCCAAGACTGGAGTCAATAGTCATGAGCATCTAAGAATAAATAAATCTAACTCTGCTAAAACTATAATATATGCCTCTGAATCAAATGCTAAAACTAAATAAGGAAGGGAAATGGAGAAGTTGTGGACGCTGGACAGCTTCCTCAAAATCCCGTGAATTGCTGCTAACGAACAAGGGAGCTACTTCTCCAAATCGGTACTTGAATCTGTGAACAGAGGCACAGGGAGTCTTTATGAGTACGCCAACTCAGTAATAATGAAAATAAATCGCAGTCTGAGAAATATAAAACACACAGTACAGATACACCAATTCACAAAAAGTCAGTAAAACACCAAGTCACCAGATAGTATTCATCAAATAATAAGTTCGAAATTAGTTTCCAGAATTCCCTTGAAAACAAGTGCAATATCAGTATATCTCAGTAAAATTCTCATTAAAACCAGTTTGAAAACGAATTAATCATAGTTCGAAAACTTAGTAAAATCATCATAAATCTGCCCCTCGAGCCAAAATCATTTCTTGTAACAGTTTCCCCTCAGGCATTCTCTCAATCACTTTGTATCAATCATCACTCCGTATCAGCCCCACGGGCAATCATCATCACTCAATAGGTACCTGTGCTCACTGGGGGTGTGTACAGACTCCGGAGGGGCTCCTACAGCCCAAGCGCTATAACAACATAAGCCCTGAAAGCCTCCTCACAATATAGGCCTGAAAGCCTCCCTCATATAAGGCCTGAAAGCCTCCTCACAATATAGGCCTGAAAGCCTCCCTCATATAAGGCCTAACAGCCTCCTCACAACATAGGCCTGAAAGCCTCCCTCATATAAGGTCTGAAAGCCTCCTCACAACATAGGCCTGAAAGCCTCCCTCATATAAGGCCTGAAAGCCTCCTCACAATATAGGCCTGAAAGCCTCCCTCATATAAGGCCTGAAAGCCTCCTCACAATATAGTCCTGGAAGCCTCACTCAGTTAGACACTCTCAATTTGCCCTTAGTCCATAACATACCGGGTTCTCGACCCAAAACAGTGTTTCATTTTTTAGTAAACAGTATCAAAATACTCTAAGTGTCAAAACAATTTATCAGGAAAAGACTGAGTATAAAATCATAGCATATCAGTGAGGAAAATATAGTAAACACAACCCCCAAGGGGTATACAAGTCGGCACTAGGCCCCAAACATGGCTTACAACCCAAATCATATCAAGTATATATAGTACTATTGTAAATAAGCTATAAAAAGCCGTTTCGCAACTCAATAGTTGCCTAAGTAAGGAATATATCTCCAAAGTTTCAACCTTTGCATTTCAAAACCCGTGAAAGGGTGCATAGTCCGGGGTTTCATACCCTCAGGACAAGATTTAAAGACATTACTTACCTCAAAACTAGCCCGAAAACTATTCCGCAATGCGCTTGCCTCTCAAATAAACCTCCGAAGGCTCCAAATCTACCAAGTTCAGATTTTTATCATCAATATATGCTTAATGAACGAATTCCAATACAAAGATATCAAATTTAGCTCAAAATCCTAAATTGGTCAAAATCCGACCCCCGAGATCGCGTCCCGAAACTCATAAATCTTTATACCAAAATTTTCTTCGTCCTCTCACGATTCCGTACATATAAAGAACACCAAAATCGTATTTCGTTTGACCCTTCAAATCGACCCCTAAAGGTCTCATAATCTCAAGCCCTAAACCCACATTATTCTACTAACTTTCATGAATTTAATACTGGGATTATGCTCTATAATCACCCATAATTGAGTTTTAATGATCAAAATACTTACCTCTATGAAGCACACTGATTTTCCTCTTCAAAAATCGCCTCAAGAGCTTTACGTCCGTACAAAAATGGTGTAAAAAGGTCGCGGAAGGGTTTTTAATTTAACTGCCCAGTTGTTTGACCTCCGCGATCGCGGTCAACGCCCTGCGATCGCACTGACCAACCCCTTTTGACCTTCGCAATTGCGGTCATCACTCCGAGATCGCGGTCAATGACCTGCGATCGCACTGACCAACCCCTTTTGACCTCCGCAATTGCGGTCATTACTCCGCGATCGCATACCAGTGTTCGTGATCGCACTAGAGCAAAATGTGCCTGCCCAAAATAACTCACCGCGATCGCATTACTTCCCCCGCGATCGCAGTGAAGGAAATTGATGTGCACAAAAACCAGAAAACCAACTATGTATTCAAGTCCAAAGAGTCCGTTAATGACTCGAAATCAATCCCGAGCCCCTCGGGACCCCAACCAAACTTACCAACATGTCCCATAACATCATTCAAACTTATTTTCACTCTTAAAACACCAAAACTAACATCAAAACACCAAATTTACATCGGATTCAAGCCTAAGAACTTTGATATTTCTAAAATCCACCAATGATGCTGAAACTATCCAAAACAACTCCGATGG
Organism: Nicotiana undulata; assembly: GCA_005239495.1. NCBI lineage: Eukaryota > Viridiplantae > Streptophyta > Magnoliopsida > Solanales > Solanaceae > Nicotiana > Nicotiana undulata. Next base: position 16,848 of record ML252716.1, on the reverse strand, counting down.
ACCTGAAATTTTGCAGACACATCCAAAATGACATTACAAACCTGTTCCAACTGTCGAAATTCCATTCTGATCCCAATAGCCTATTTTCCATTGTCGATCGGAATCGCCAAAAACTAACTTTCGCCAATTCAAGCCTAATTCTACACTGAACATCACAAAATTATTCTGAACATACTCCTAAGTCCAAATCACCTAACAAAGCCATTCAAACCATAAAATCCGCATTCCGAGGTTGTTTACCAATAAGTCAACTCTTAGTTGATTTTTCCCATTTTAAGGCTATTTTTAAATGCTAATTAACTGAACTCTCACTACCACCATTCGATTTCAAGCCTATCAACTCTAATACATCAAATACAGTATAACCAATCTATAACAAGTCAATAACAACAATTATATTGCGGGTTTTACGTAACGACAGACCGGGTCGTTACATATCACCCAGTGAAGGCCAATGTGGTGGTCGATGCATTGAGTAGAAAGGCGGTGAGTATGGGCAGCCTTGTGTATATTCAAGTCGATGAGAGACCGTTAGCTTCAGAAATTCAGACGTTGGCTAATCAGTTCGTGAGGTTGGACATTTTCTCCAACAGTGTTCTAGCTTGTACAGTCGCTCGGTCTTCTTTATTTAAGCGTATCCATGAGCGGCAGGATGATGACCCGCATTTGATGGTTCTTAGGGACACAGTTCAGCGCGGTGGTGCCAAGAAGGTGAAAGTTTGTGATAATGGTATTTTGAGGATGCAGGGTCGTATATGAGTGCCTAATGTTGATGTCCTTCATGAGTTGATCCTTGAGGAAGCTCACAGTTCTAAGTATTCTATTCACCCAGGTACATCCAAAATGTACCAAGACTTGAGGCAGCATTATTGGTGGAGAAGGATGAAAAAGGACATCGTTGCATATGTGGCCTGTTGCTTAAATTGTCTGCAGGTAAAATATGAGCATCAGAGACCCGGTGGTTTGCTACAGCAGATAGAGATTCCCGAGTTGAAGTAGGAGCGTATCACGATGGACTTCGTCATTGGACTCCCACGGACTCAGAGGAAATTCGACGCAGTTTGGGTAAGTGCGGATAGGCTGACTGAATCAGCACATTTCATTCCAGTGGCAAGTACTTATACTTCGGAGGGGTTGGCAGAGATATATATTCGAGATATTGATCGCCTTCACGGTGTGCTCGTGTCTATCATTTCTGATCGAGGTACGCAGTTTACCTCACACTTTTGGAGGACAGTTCAGCGTGAGTTGGGTACCCGAGTAGAGTTGAGTACAACATTTCACCCTCAGACTGACGGGCAGTCCGAGCGTACCATTCAGATATCGGAAGACATGTTCCGCGCTTGTGTTATTGACTTTGGAGGTTCATGGGATCAGTTCTTTCCATTAGCGGAGTTTGCTAATAATAATAGCTATCAGTCGAGCATTCAGATGGCTCCTTACGAGGCGTTATATGGTAGACGGTGTAGATCGCCAGTTGGATGGTTTGAGTTGGGAGAGGCTCGGTTGTTGGGTACAAACTTAGTTCAGGAGGCCTTAGATAAGGTCAAGATTATTCAGGAGAGACTTCGTGCAGCTCAGTCTAGGCAAAAGAGTTATGCCGATTGAAAGGTCTGTGATGTGGCATTCATGATTGGAGAGCGAGTATTGCTTTGTGTGTTGCCCATGAAGGGTGTTATGAGATTTGGGAAGAAGGGTAAGTTGAGCCCTGGGTACATCGGGCCGTTTGAGGTTCTTGATAAGGTGGGGGAGGTAGCTTATAGACTTGTGTTGCCTCCAGGGTTATCCTTAGCTCATCCGGTATTCCATGTGTCGATGCTCCATAAATATCACGGTGACCCGTCCCACGTGTTAGATTTCAGCTCTGTCCAGTTGGGCAAAGACTTGACTTATGAGGAAGAACCGGTAGCCATTTTAGACCGGCAGGTTCGTCAGTTGAGATCTAAGATATATCCTTCAGTTCGAGTGCAGTGGAGAGGCCAGCCCGTTGAGGAAGCTAGCTGGGAGTCCGAGTCGGACATGCAGAGTAGATACCCACACTTGTTTTCCAATTTAGATAATTTTCTATGTTCGTTCGAGGACTAACGTTTGTTTTAGAGGTGGAGATTGTGATGACTCAAGGGGTCATATATTGAATTTAGACTCTGTTCTAGGCTTATTAGTCATAAAAAGACGAATTTTAATTACCTCGATTTGCATGCGCAGTATGGGCGTGAAACCGGAAAGCTAATATGTGGAAATATGAGAAATAGTAATTTTTAAGTAAAAATTTGGTTCTAGTTGACTTTGGTCAACATTTTCAGTAAACGGACACGGATCAGTGTTCCGACGATCCCTGGAGGTCCGCAGTAAAATATGGGACTTGGGCGTATGCTCGGAATTGAATTCCAAGGCCCCTATCCTTAGAAATTAATTTTTGAAAGAAATTATTTTGCTGAATTATTAACGAAATAAAGTAATGAATTAATATTTGAAGTCGTTGGTATCGGGCCCGTATTTTTGTTTCGGAGCCCGGTACAGGTTTAATATAATGTTTAAGTCCTATCTGTAAAATTTGATGGGAATCGGAGTTTATATGACGCGATTCGGACGTCCGATTGAGAAAATGGTGAATTTGAAGTGTTCTTGAGAAAGACCGGAGACCTAATTAATACCCTAAGACCATCAGCGTCTTTTACCCCTTTCTTCTTCCCAGAAAACCTTACAGGAGAACGAGTTGGAAGCCATGCATAGAAGGAACGTTAGTAGGGATGGAAATGGGGCGGGGCGGGTGCGGGGAAGGTTAAAAAAAAATTTAAAAATTTTAAAGCGGAGCGGGGCGGGTTATGGGTTTAATGCTGGCTCAATGCGGGGGCAACTTTGAATTTTATCTTTTTTGAAACAAAGCAATCATTTCAACTGCAATTTCATATTTTTCTTCACTAGCACGAATACAATTTTGATTTATAATTAACCAATTTGCATAAGTCTCACAAAAATAAAATTACAAAAGTCAATATATCGTATTAGTAATAGGAAATGATAGTAACCCATTTATTTTGAAAGATCATATACATTATTACAAAGGTAAAGATATTCTCTGCTATGACGCATTACAAGGAATGCCGGTGTAATGAACATGTTTT
>ML252716.1:0-12134 GCA_005239495.1 Nicotiana undulata | reverse complement strand
AACCAACAGGAATATCAATATATATATATATATATATATATATATATATATATTGATATTCCTGTTGGTTTCATGGTAAAGAGGATATTGATGAAGTTATGAGAAATATACAGTTTCTTATTTATAATTGTTGAAACAAAAATATTATGAAATGCTTGGCCTGTGTTGTGATATTTATGAATTAATTGATATGATATGTCTGGTGGGAGCGGGTTGTACGCCGCAACTAGGAGTGATAAGGGCGGACAGGTGAGATCGGGTTGCACGCAGCAACAGGAGTAATAAGGGTGATATTTATAGGGAAGAGCAATAAGGGAGGACAGGTGGGAGCGGGTTGCACGCCACAACAAGGAGCGATAAGGGAGGACATTTATATTTTACTGATTTTTCAAAGAAAATAACGTTTTGAAAAGCTTAAATGTTTATTTTACTATTCTTTATATATATATTTGGAACCATTTTTATTTAAAGTTACAGATTGGAAATTTGGAAATTATTTGAGAATTGGTTATAGCTGAGATCTGAAAAAGGCAACTGGGTTATTTTATTTTATTGCAGTTTATTTATTTATTTGTTTAGATTTCTTTCTTGCTTTATTATTTATTATTGTTACCGATTATATTGTTAAATCCCCGCCTTAGCCTCGTCATTAATTCGTCGAGGTTAGGCCCGGCACTTACTCAGTACATGGGGTAGGTTGTACTGATACTACACTCTGTGCTCTTTTGCACAGATCCAGGTACTAGTCAGCAGTAGAGGATTTCAGGACGACTACCTATTCATTTGGAGACACGAGGTACATTTGCCGGCGTTCGCAGATTCCGAGAGTCTTCTCCTATTTTTACATATACTGTTTATTACTCAGAACAGTTACACTATTTCTTTCAGCCATTATTTGTAGTATTCTTTAGTAGTTCGTGGATTGTGACACCAGACCCTGAGTTAATCTTAGAGTTATTTGTATAATTAGTTCGTGGTTCGTTTTATTTAATTGGTTATTATTATTATTTTATTTAATCTTGTTGGGAATTATTTTAATTAAGTTCATTTTGAATTTATTTATTTATGCTTAAGTGATTAATTAAGGAAATTAGCAATCGACCTCTAACATTGGCTTGCCTAGCAAGTGTGGTGTTAGGCGCCATCACGATCCCTAAGGTTGGGATTTTGTGTCGTGACACGCGGCTATCTTCATCCGTACCTGTTTGAACTATAATTTCTTCCGTACGCGTTCGGGCACCAATTTCTTCTTGGGAAATTTCCTTGTCTTTTGATCCTTTCGTCTCTTTTTTGTTGTAGTGCACCACGAAATTTATATTCTTTGAGGTTTGTTGATCGCCTTTAATCTGTTGAATTCCCCATTCGGAAGGGAATTTAATTACCTGATGCAAGGTGGACGGTATTGCTTTCATGTCGTGGATCCATGGCCTTCCCATGATTACATTATAGTCCATGTCAGTATCGATGACTTGGAACATAGCACTTTTGATTACTCCCTCAGCATAAGTGCTAAGTTCAATTTACCCTTTCATTATAACCGTAGAGTTATCAAACCCTGATATGGCTCGTGCTTTTGGGATTACTTGATTACCTAACAGCATCTCTTCCACGACTCTTAGCAAAATGATGTTGACCGAACTACCTGGATCAATCAACACTCTTTTTACGTTAGTGTCATGAATAAGTAAGGATATTGCCAAAGTGTCATTGTGAGGGAGCATTAATCCGTTGATATCCGCATCATCGAAGGATATATTGTCTGTTTCCAAATCTTCACGAATCCGCTTTCCGTGTGTAATCGTGAACTTTGTGGTTCTTTTGCAGACCACTCTGTTTACTTCCTCACCTCTGTGGATCACGTTGACGGTTCGTTTTGGAGATGGTGGTTTTTTGGGCTCCTGCCTGTTCTTCATGTATGCTTGCTTACCTTTTTCACTAAACAATTCTTTTAGGTAGCCCTGTTTTAATAATTGTTCTACCTCACCTTGCAAAAATCTGCAATCTACCGTTCTATGTTCGTGATCATTATGGAATTCACACCAGAAATCTAGATTCCTTTTATTTGGGTTCGACCTCATTTCTTTGGGCCATCGAACTTTATCACCCATATTTCTCAATACTGAAATTAGTTCAGAAGTATTTACATTGAAGGTATGGTCTCCAATTCTTGTATTACCTCCGTTTCGTTCATCCCGATCCTTTTTGGACCTTGATGAGGATGAGCCAGTATCTCTATTTGATGGTCTATATTCTGACCGAGTGTTTTCGAACCTGGGACGAGCTTCTCGCCCCGAAGGTCCCATATAAGGATCGTACCTGTTCTTACCTGATCTCCTGTCTGATTCAGAACGTCTGGAACTGATACGATCTTCATATTTTGAACGAGCAATGGTATCTTCTTCTGTACGAAGCTTGGTGTTGTACCTGTTATAAACGTCATTCCATGTCGTAGCTGGAAATTCTCTCAAGCTTTTCTTGAGTCTTCTCGTGGCTTCTGAGCTCTTGTCATTTAAATTGCTTGAAAATGCCATGGCTGCCCAATTATCAGGCACCCTTGGTAGCAGCATTCTTTCTCGTTGAAACCTGTCTACAAATTCACGAAGCAGTTCCGTGTCTCCTTGTTTTATTTTAAATATGTCCTCCATTCTTTTTTCGACTTTTTGTGCACCGGAATGCGCTTTTATGAAAGAATCTGCAAGCTCAGCAAAAGAATCAATAGAGTTTTCAAGAAGAAGAGAATACTAGGTTAACGCTACTTTGGTAAGTGTTTCTCCAAACTTTTTTACTAAGACCGACTCAATTTCTTGTTTTGTTAAGTCGTTGCCCTTCACTCCGGTGGTAAAAGCAATCACACGGTCGCGTAGGTCAATTGTCCCATCATACTTAGGAACATTAGGCATTTTCAATTTCTTGGGAATAGGCAGGGGTGCTGCACTTGGTTTCCAAGATTGTTGAGAATATCTATCAACATCAATGGCTTTGATAACAGGTGAAACTCAAGGAATTTGTTCGATTCGATCGTTTTGTTCCTTCACCTGTTTCTGCAAGGTTAGTAATAAAGATTGTAATTCAAAGTTATTGGACATACCCGGTCTCGCTTCGAGAGATTCGTTAGGAGTATACCACCTTCCTGAGTTTGCCAACCCGGACTAAGGATTTTCCACAGTGACGGTGTTGTTGGGAGGTGGTATAAGTGGTGCGGCTGGTAGTCCCCTCGCAAATTCTTGCAAAGCCTGGCTTACATACTCCGCAATCATTTGTTTCATCTAATCTTGTTCTACTGTTTGATCATTATCATCATTATTGTTGTTGGATCTTTCTGGGGATTTCTCCCTTGAACCTCGTGGGCTTCCTACAGGTGATGGAGTGCCATCCCTTTGTTGGTTATTGTCGTTGGGGTTCGACATAGTTCAGAGGATATTGCTTTAATAGTAAACAGATATTATCAGATTCCCGGTAACGGAACCAATTTGTTTAACCAAAGAATTAGATTCTTTGACCAAAGCTATTTTTAGGAAGAACGCGGGTTTCTGATAACCAAGGTAAGACTGATAATTGTAAGTAAATATGTAAATGGAAAACAATAAGATGCACGAAAAATAATATGTATTGCAATAGTAGTTCGAATGTGTTTTAAAAGTTATATTTTTCTCTCTTATATAGGGAATTTCTTAATATAACGTCTACCCTTTTTCAGTGATTGAGCATTAATGACTAATTACGACATTAATGTAACGTTACAATGAGTAAATGTAACTGTTGCGTGAAGGTCGTGTAACGTGTGGCTCATTAATTGAAGATCTGTGAATCTGCCCTTTGTTCTGCCCGGATTCATTCTGACCGTGTCTCTTCATCTTCTCAATCAGGTTGAGATTCCCGTAGCTAATTATCCCGTGGGTATGCTGTGTCGTACCTCTTTGCCTCGTACCTCTTCACAGAGTCCTGTCCAGTTGTCGCGTTTTCATTGCTCCACATAGACTGCTGAGTCATCAAGAATTATTACACGTGTGAACCTCTTTTTTTTACCAATACACAGATACTGCAAACTACGATGATCAGTGAAAATCTCACACTGCACTCCCTACAAATAATGGCGCCAAATCTTCAAGGCATGAACAATGGCAGATAACTCAAGATCGTGCACTGGATAATTCTTCTCGTGCACCTTCAATTGTCTAGACGTGTAGGCAATAACCCTACCGTCCTGCATCAATACCGCTCCCAAGCCAACTCTAGAAGCATCACAGTAGACTGTATAAGGACCCAAACCAGTAGGCAAAACCAATACCGAAGTTGTGGTCAATGCTGACTTGAGCTTCTGAAAGCTCTCCTCACACTCATCAGACCATCTGAATGGAGCACCCTTCTGGGTCAATTTGGTCAAAGGTGAAGCAATAGAAGAGAATCCCTCAAAAAAGCGACGGTAATATCCCGCCAAACCAAGGAAGCTCCTAATCTCTGTAGTTGAGGACGGTCTGGGCCAACTCTGCACCGCCTCAATCTTCTTCGGATCAACCTGAATACCCTCACTAGACACCACGTGCCCCAAGAAAGCTACCGAACCAAGCCAAAACTCACACTTGGAAAATTTTGCATAAATCTTCTCCTCACTCAACCTCTGCAACACAACCCTCAAATGTTGAGCATGCTCTTCCTGGCTACGGGAATATACCAGGATGTCATCAATGAACACAATGATGAAAGAATCAAGGTAAGGCTGAAACACACTGTTCATCAAATGCATGAACGCGGCTGGGGCATTAACCCAAATTACATAACCAAAACTCATAATGACTGTATCTGGTCCTGAAAGCAGTCTTCAGAATGTCAGAATCCCGAATCTTCAACTGATGATACCCGGACCTCAAATCAATCTTAGAGAACACTCTAGCTCCCTGAAGCTGGTCAAACCAGTCATCAATACGAGGCAAAGGATACTGGTTCTTCACCGTAACCTTGTTCAGCTGCCGATAATCAATACACATGCGCATGGAACCATCTTTTTTCTTCACAAACAACACTGGTGCACCCCAAGGTGACACACTAGGCCGAATGAACCCCTTATCTAGGAGTTCCTGATGCTGCTTCTTCAATTCTTTCAACTCCGTTGGTGCCTTACGATAAGGTGGAGTAGAGATAAGTTGGGTGCCTGACACCAAGTCAATACCAAAATCAATATCCGTGTCAGGTGGCATGCTTGGCAGGTCTGCAAGGAATACATCTGGAAAATCACGGACTACAGGAACAGAATCGACAGAAGGAGTCTCACTACATAACATCCCTCACAAAATCCAGATAAGATTCACATCCCTTCTCAACCATACGCTGAGCCTTTAAGTAATAGATCACTCTGCTAGGCACATGCTCAATAGACCCTTCACTCAACTCTTGGAACTCCGGGCATGGTCAGGGTCACGGTCTTAGCATGACAATCGAGAATAGCATGACTTGGGGATAACCAATCCATGCCCAGTATCACATCAAAATCAACATACTGAGTAAAAACAAGTCCATTGGGGTCTCCAGACACCCAATAGACACCACACACAATCGATACACACGGTCCACAACAATAGTATCGCCCACCGGAGTCGACACATGAACAGATGTAACTAAAGACTCACGGGGCATACTCATAAAGTGAGAAAAATATGACGAAACATAATAGTATATGGAACCAAGGTCAAATAAGCATCACTGTGACAGACTGAGATAGTACCTTTAATCACCACATCGGAGGCCATAGCATCAGGCCTAGCTGGGAGTGCATAGATACGTGGCTGACCTCCACCTGCTCGACCTCCCCCTCTAGGGCGGCCCCTAGCTGCCTGACCTCCACCCCTAGCTACCTGGGTGGGTGGTGAAGTGAATGGGGCTGAAGTCAAGGGTTGACCCCTCTGCTGAGACAAACTACCAGGGCGACGAGGACACTGCCTCCACCCATGTCAAAATCTCCACACTCGAAGCAACTACCTGGAGCTGGAGATGAGGACTGAAAGGAACCCCTACCGCCAGGATAGCTACCGAATGAACCATGCATAGAAGAACCCTGGAATGATGATGATCTGGAGGAACTTTGAGCTAGAAGAGGACTAAAGGATGAACGGCCCGGATAAGAGTTGCGGGGACCCTGCCCCGACGATGTGCCACTATAAGATGGGCGAACTGGCTGAGGAGGTCTAAATGGGCGACCTCTGTTGTGCTGAAACTGCCCTCTGGAAGGGGCACCACTGAAGCTACCTGATCCCCGAGGCCTCTTTGCCTCCCTCTCCGCACGCTCCTGCCTGCGAACCGACTCAATATCCCGAGCAATGTCAACAACCTGCTCGAATGTAGCTCCAGACACTCTCTCCCTGGTCATCAAAATGCGGAGCTGGTAAGTGAGACCATCTATAAACCTCTTGGTCCTCTCCCTATCAGTAGGGACCAACTCAGAAGCAAGTCGAGCCAGCTCAGAAAACCGCATCTCGTACTGTGTAACTAACATCTCTCCCTGGCACAGCTGCTCAAATTGTCTGCGCTGCTCCTCTCTATGGGACTGAGGAACATACTTCTCCAAAAAGATCGTGGAGAATTGCTTCCAGGTGAGGGGTGCTGAACCAACCAGCCTACGCCTCTCAAATGCCTCCCACCAAGTGAAAGCAGCACCAGCAAACTGAAATGTAGCATACGAGACCCCACTGGTCTCCAGAATCCCAGCTACGGAGTATCCTCTGACACTTATCCAAAAAACCCTGGCATCCTCACCCTCTGTGCCACTGAAAGTCGGAGGCTGAATTCTACTGAACCTCTCCAGCTTATGATGCTCATCCTCGGGCATAACTGGGACCATATAGTCCTGAGCTGGAGAAACCGGCTGGGCTGGGACTGCCCCCAGTGCCTGTACAACCTGCTCAGGTGTCCGGGCAGCTGGAGTTTGAGTGCCTCCCCTGGCCTGAGATGTAGCGGCAGTAGTAGACATAGCAACTGCCTGAGCCAAACTGGTACATACTGTCAAGATCTGAGCCAGGATCTCCTGAGGACCCGGAATGGCAATGGGCACTGCCGGTGCCTGAGCCTGTCCCACTGAGGCACCCGCGGCGGGAACCTAATCTTGAATAGTAGGGGGATCCTTTGGTACTCTCCCGGCTGCTGCACAGGCTGTTCCCCTAACTACACCACGGCCTCGACCCCTCGTGGGTCTGGCTGGTGTCTGGTCACCCTGATCCGTAGCGCGTGTCCTCACCATTTGTGAGAAAATTAAACAACAGGAGTTTAGATTTCTAGAATCAATAGAATGGCACGACAGAGTTCAAGAAAATGAGATATTTCCTAAGAGTTCTATAGCCTCTCGAAGATAAGTAGAGACGTCTCCGTACCGATCCGGAAGACTCTACTAAACCTGCTCATGAGTGTTGAGTCCTATGTAACCTAGCGCTCTAATACCAACTTGTCACAACCCCAAATCCTAACAGGTCGTGATGACACCTATCGTAGAACTAGGCTAGCCACTATCACATAACCACACATTTCTTTTAATAAAATTTCTCAAAATCATTAATAATTTCTCATAATAAGTAATAAACTTTCTAAATCGTTAAACATCATAAATAATCTAACAGTCTAAACTATTCCCCAGAACCAGAGTCAACAGATCACGAGCATCTAAGAATAATACTAATACTGCTAATGTCATAATACCATGTCTCAGAACAAAATACTAAGTATTAAATGAAGGAAGGGAAATGGAGAAGCTGTGGACGCTGGACAGCTACCTCGAAATCCTGAATGCTGACGCCGAACAAACTCAGAAGACTACTGCTCAGAACCAGTACCTGGATCTGCACACAGAGGTGGAGGGAGTAATGATGAGTACGCCAACTTAGTAGTAATGAAAATAAATCAAGTCTGAAGATAAGAAACACACAGTAACAAAACACCAATTCAGAAATAGTAAAATACTGAGTCTTAATAAAGTATACAATTAGTACATATGTTTGAAAAACCAGTTTCCGTAAAAATCCTTTGAACAAGTATATTTTCCAATGTTTCTCAGTAAAATTCCCAAAATATCAGTATGAAAGATGAAATGAATGGAAAATCAGAACTCAACAGAAATATCATTATAAATCGCCCCTCGGGCCAAATCATCACTCATAATCTGTCACTCAGCACCTCACCATCACTCAGTAACAGTCACTCAACACCTTACAATCACTCATACATCCCAATCACTCGTCGCTCGGCACTCGACACTCGCCCTCGGTAGTTACCTGCGCTCACTGGGGATGTACAGACTCCGGAGGGGCTCCCACAGCCCAAGCGCTATAGACAGCCAAATCATGGCATCAATCACTCAGGCACTCGGCCTCTCTCATATCATAAATATCCTCACAATGTTGGCCCTCGGCCTCACTCAGTCAGACACTCTCAACATGCCACTCGGGCCATAAATAAATGGGGTTCTCGACCCAAAACAGTATTTTATTTCAAGAAATAATAATATCAACAAATCTGAGTGTCAACCAATTTAACAAGAAAGACTAAGTGTAAAATCATAATTACAACGTGAAAAATATCAGGAAAATATCCCCCAAAGGGTTAAAACAGATTGGCACAAGGCCCCAAATGTGGCTTGTAACCAAATATATCAAGAACATAGTAATATTATTTAACATATGATTTGAAAGCAGTTTCGCAACTCAATAGTTGCCTCGGAAGGAACAAATTTCCAAATTTCCAATTCGTGCATGCCCCACACTCGTCATACAGTGTGCACGTCACTCCAAAACAATGAAAGGATGTAAAGTCCGGGGTTTCATACCCTCAGGACAGGATTTAAAGACATTACTTACCTCAAACTAGCCCGAAAAGCTACTCCGCAACACTCTTTCCCCTCGAATCGACTTCCGAGTGCTCAAAATCTATCAAAGTCAGATTGTTTCACATCCAAATATGCTAGGGAGATGAAACCCAATCGAAAAATATCAACTATATGCACAATTCCCGAAATTGGCCAAAACCCGACCCCCGGGCCCACATCTCGGAACTCGACAAACTTTATGCCAAAATGATCCTCATCTTCTCACGAGTCTATACATATAAACAACGCTGAAATCAGAGTCCAAATGACCCCTTAAATCACCCCTAGAAGGTCTCTTAAACTCAAGCCCTAGTTCTCTCTTTTTCGACTAATTTTTCTCAGTTAAACACCACTAATTAGGTCTTTAATCACATACAATCGAGTTGCTAAGTCCAAAACCTTACCTCAATGAATAACAATCGTTTTCCTCTTCAAACCCCTCCAAAAGCTCGAAACCCGCAACAACAATGGTGAAAAGAAGGCTAAAAATCGCTAAGTCATCTTTTTATACTTTCTGCCCAGGCTTTTCGCACATGCGGCCTTATTCCTCGCACCTGCGGTCTGCACCTACGCTAAAGAATACCGCACCTGCGGTCTGCACCTGCGCTCAAGAATACCGCACCTACGGTCCGCACTCGCTCAAGAATATCGCACCTGCGGTTTTTCATTAAACGACGTCAATCTCGCACCTGTGGCCCAAGTGTCGCACCTGCAGCCCGCACCTGAGATCTCAAAACCCGCAGGGTCTCAGGGTCTCATAACCCGCACCTGCGATCCTCCTGGCCTCTTCTGCAGCTCGCACTTGCGGTCAAATATCCTCAGGTGCGGAAATGACAGTAACAGAACACCAGCAGCTGATGCTGCATATTTCAACTCCAAAAATCATCGTTAACCATCCGAAATCAATCCCGAGCCCCTCGGGACCCCAATCAAACACACCAACACATCATAAATGATCATCCGGACTTAGTCTCACCCTCGAAACACCCAAAATAACTTCAAAACACCAAAATTACATCAAATTCAAGCCTATGAACTTTGAAATTCCTAAATTCCACCAACGATGCCGAAACTAACCAAAACACATCCAATTGACCTGAAATTTTGAACACATATCCAAAATGACATTACGAACTTATTCCAACTGTCGGAATTCCATTCCGACCTCGATAGCCTATTTTCCACTACCGAGCGAAAATGACCAAAAACTAACTTTCGCCAATTCAAGCCTAATTCTACACCGGACATCGAAAATACATTCCAAACACACTCCTAAGTCCCAAATCACCTAACGAAGCTATCTGAGCCATAGAATCTGCATTCCGGGGTTGTTTACCAATAAGTCAACTCACAGTTGACTTTTCCAACTATAAAGCTACTTTTAGAGACTAAGTGACTAAATTCTCACTACCACCATCCCGAACCCGAGCCAACCGATTCCAATACATCATAAATAGTATAACCAATGCATGACAAGGAATAGCCAGTAATAATAATGCAGATTCTACGGAGCGACCAGTCGGGTCGTTACATTCTCCCCTCTTAAACAAACGTTCGTCCTCGAACGGGTCTAGAAACATACCTGGAGTCTCAAACAAGTGAGTATATCTGCTCTGCATCTCCCGCTCGGTCTCCCAAGTAGCCTCATCCACTGGTTGACCTCTCCATTGCACCTTCACTGCAGCTATATCCTTAAACCTCATGTTTCTGACCTGACGACCCAAAATGGCCACTGGCTCTACCTCATATGACATATCACCCTTGAGCTGAACTGTGTTGAAGTATAACACGTGAGACGAGTCACTAATATACTTCCAGAGCATCGACACATGGAATACTGGATGAACACTCGATAAGCTGGGTGGCAAGGCAAGTCTATAAGCCACCTCTCCAACCCTCTCAAGTACCTCAAAAGGACCAATAAATCGGGGACTCAGCTTTCCCCTCTTCTCGAACCTCATAACACCCTTCATGGGTGATACCTTCAGCAGTATCTTATCACCCTCCATGAAAGACACATCCTGGCCTTCCGGTCCGCATAACTCTTCTGCCTAGACTGCGCCATGCGAAGTCGCTCCTGAATCAACTTCACTTTCTCCAACGCATCCTGAACCAAATATGTGCCCAATAGCCTAGCCTCACCCAGCTCGAACTAACCAACTGTAGATCTACACCTCTTACCATATAAAGCCTTATACGGGGCCATCCGAATACTGGACTGGTAGCTATTGTTATATGCAAACTCTGCGAGTGGCAGAAACTGGTCCCATGAACCCCCAAAATCAATCACACAGGCACGTAACATGTCCTCCAAGATCTGAATAGTCTGCTCCGACTGCACGTCGGTCTGAGGATGAAATGCAGTGCTCAACTCTACCTGAGTACCCATACCTCTCTGCACGGCCCTCCAAAATTGAGATATGAACTGAGTACCTCTGTCAGAGATGATGAAAACTGGAACCCCATGCAATCGGACAATCTCCCTGATGTAGATCTCAGCTAACCGCTCCGAAGTATAAGTAGTACTGCTAGGAATGAAGTGCGCGGACTTGGTCAGCCGATCCACAATGACCCAAATAGCATCAAATTTCCTCGAAGTCCATGGGAGCCCAACTACAAAGTCCATGTTGATCCGCTCCCACTTCCACTACGGAATATCTAACTTCTGAAGTAATCCACCTGGTCTCTGGTGCTCATACTTGACCTGCTGGCAGTTGAAACAACGTGCTACATACTCAACGATATCTCTCTTCATCCGCCTCCACTAATACTGTTGTCTCAGATCCTGATACATCTTCGCGACACCCGGATGGATGGAATACCGCAATCTGTGGGCTTCTGCTAATATCAACTCTCGAAGCCCATCCACATTAGGCATGAAAATACGGCCTTGCATCCTCATAACCCCGTCATCATCAATAGTCACGTCCCTAGAATCACCTCAATGGACCCTGTCCTGGAGAACTAACAAGTGATGGTCATCATACCGGCGTGCTCTAATCTGATCATAAAGAGAAGGCCGGGAAGCCATGCTAGCTAATACCCGCGGAGGCTCTGACAAATCCAATCTCACCAAATGACCCGCAAAAGCCTGAACATCAAGTGCTAAAGGTCGCTGCTGCTTAAAGTTAGGCTAGACTCCCCAAACTCTTGGCTTTGCGACTCAGGGAATCGGCCACTACATTGGCTTTCCCCGGATGATATAAAATAGTGATGTCATAATCCTTGCGAAGCTCCAACCATCTCCTCTGACGCAAATTCAAGTCCTTCTACTTCAGCAGATACTGCAAAC
>ML252715.1:0-72188 GCA_005239495.1 Nicotiana undulata | reverse complement strand
TATATATATATATATATATATAAGGCCTTTTTTTTCCCTTCGAAAATTTTCAAGTTTGTTTCTTTTGGGTTTTTCTAAAAGATTTCAAATGCCTTAGCACGTAGTAATAAGGATTTGTTCGGAGGTTCGAACAAGGCTTATTCTCGATGTAATTTTGCTTAAGACTCGTGGGGGCTTGGTATGACCGAAAGCTTTCCCGAAGTACTTTCTTAGAATTTCTTAGATTATAATTTTGCCTAGGGTAGCCTTTGAACATGTTTGGAAATTTTGAAGGCATTATATTTTGGTTACGGGTTTCAGACGTGTCCGAGCCGTTTATAGGGTGGTTGTAGCCTTTTAAGTTTGGGTATTGCCCAATAGGCTTATTACCCCGGGCATTAATGACCGAGCCGTCCGAGCTTTCCTGGGTCGATAGTCCGCGAGTGGGGGCGGTCGTAGCCTTTAAAGTTTGGGAGACTAATAGGTTTTTGTGCCCCTGGGCTTTTACAGCCCGAGCCGTCCGAGTTTGCCTTGGATGACGGTCCCCGAGTGGGGTTGATATCTTGGATCCGGACAGAGGTAGCCCTTGGGACTGATGTCCTTAAGTAACAAAATGTAGTAGTTTTTAAGAAACAAAATACGTATCTGCAAGGTGGGAGCATTCTTTCATTTCTGTGCGCAACATACAAAATTGTAAATGTGTACAAGATTTGTATTATGGATTAAGTGGTATATGTGGGCATGGTTCGTTTGACCGTATATCCCTTACAATAAATCCTACCCACCAAGCCCGGACTATTCGAGCATAAAGTTTCATTCCTTGCTAAAATCATTATCCGAAGGTGATGTCCCCTAGTATTCGAGGTCGATCATAGAGAGGGCTCGGATACTGTTGATGTGATCCTTGAATTCGGTTCATAGCTGGTCTTCAATTCTAAGTTAGCACAATCCACTGTTGTCTCATTACAAATCTTGCCGAAAACCCATTCGAGACAAAACCGATTCAAGGAAAAAAGAGTGCAACACGTGCTTTCAGGCCTAAAAGTTGCATCATACCTTGAACGTTACTTGCAAGAGCTCTCGATTCTTTAGGATCCGAGGGTAGTTTCCCGGTCTTTAGGTAGTATATATACTTATTTCTCCAATCCCAGGTTATACTTTTTGAGTTTATTTCGGCATGGCCTTCATCAACTACCGACTTCATGAGTTGTACGACCATTTCTAGGTTGAATTCATCGTCATCAACTAATGATCCCAAGTTATCAAGAGCATCGGCTTCGCCGTTTTGATCCCGAGGTACATGTTGTAAAGTCCATTCTTTGAACCGATGTAGCGTTGCTTATAGTTTATCCAGGTACCTTCGCATTCGTTCATCTTTGACATCCAACGTCTCGTTGACTTGGTACACCACAAGAAGGGAATCACACTTATCTTCGATCACCTCAGCTCCCAGGCTTTTAGCCAGTTAGAAACCTGCAATCATGGCCTCACACTCGGCCTCGTTGTTAGTCAATTTTATAGTTCTAATAGATCGCCTAACAACATTACCCGTCGACGACTTCAACACGATGCCGTGTCCGGACCCCTTTGCATTCGAGGCATCGCTTGTAAAGAGGGTTCGTACTCCCAAGGAAGTCCTCGAGTTTAAAAACAATTCCTTTTCGACCTCGGGTAATAGGGCCGGCGTGAAGTCAACCACGAAGTCCACCAAAAGTTTTGATGGCGGTTCGGGGTCGGTATTTGATATCGTACCCGCTGATTTCCCAAGCCCATTTTGCCAATCATCTCGAGAGCTTGGGTTATGCATTATGTTTCTCAACGGGTAAGTAGTTACAACACATAAGATGGCATTGAAAATACGGTTTTAGCTTCCTAGAGGCGCTTAGAAAAGCGAGCGCCAATGTTTTTAGGTGAGGATACCTAGTTT
The DNA here is from genome assembly GCA_005239495.1 of Nicotiana undulata. Classification (NCBI taxonomy): domain Eukaryota; kingdom Viridiplantae; phylum Streptophyta; class Magnoliopsida; order Solanales; family Solanaceae; genus Nicotiana; species Nicotiana undulata. Next base: position 70,282 of record ML252715.1, on the reverse strand, counting down.
CGGCCTCGCCTAGAGTTCTGCTAACATAATAAATAGGAAATTACGTACCGTCCACTTCCTGGACCAGGACTCCACTTACCTCTATCTCAGATACTGCTAAGTACAGATACATATGTTTTTCTGTCCTCGAAATATGAAGCAAAGGTGGGATCAAGAGGTATCGCTTGAAATATTCCAAGGCTTGTTGGCACTCTGGGGGTACAAGAGAAGTTATTCTTCTTCTTCAATAGCAAGAAGAACCGATGGCTCTTGTCGAAGGACCTCGAGATGAATCGACTCAAGGCGACTATGCTCTTGATTATCCTTTGAATGTCCTTGACATTGTCCACCACGGTGATTTCCTCGATGGCCTTGACCTTATCGGGATTAATCTCGATTCCCCGGTTGGACACCATGAATCCAAGGAATTTTCCGGATCTGACTCCGAATGCGTATTTCTCTGGGTTCAATTTCATATTATATTTCTTCAATATGTTGAAGGTTTCATGCAAATGTTTCAAATGGTCCTCTACTCGTAGGGACTTAACTAACATAACGTCAATGTAAACTTCCATTGATTTTCCTATTTTTTCCTCAAACATCTGATTTACTTGGCGTTGGTAAGTGGCACCGACATTTTTTAGTTCGAATGGCATTATGTTATAATAGTAGGTGTCATATTTATTGATGAAGGATGATTTTTCCTAGTCACACAGGTCCATCCGAATTTGGTTGTACACGGAATAGGCTTCGAGAAAGTTGAGGATCTCGTGGCTGGCTGTCGCATCGATCATGCGATCGATGTTGGGCAAAGGAAAAGAGCCCTTGGGGCATGCCTTGTTCATGTCTTTGTAGTCTACACACATTCTTAATTTATTCTCCTTTTTAGGGACTACTACTACCTTTGCTAACCAATCCGGGTATTTAACCTCTCGAATAGTTCCTATTTTAGGTACTTTAGATACCTCGTCTTTTATGAATGCATGTTTGACTTGGGACTGAGGCCTCCTTTTCTGTTTGACGCGGTGGAACTTCGGGTTCAGGCTAAGCTTGTGAGTAGTTATTTCTGTCGAGATCCCTGTCATGTCAAGGTGGTACCAAGAAAAGCAATCTATGTTAGCTATAAGGAATTTAATGAGTTTTTTCCTGATCTCGGGACTTAACCCGTGCCCACGTATACCTTACAATTGGGAATGTGCTTAATCAATATGACTTGTTCCAGCTCTTCGACCGTCGATTTGGTGGCATCCGAATCATCGGGGCTATGAAAGAACTAGAAATGCCGTAGTCTTCATCCTCACCCGTCCCCTGCCTGTTTGGCTCGGTCGGGACCGACATTAGCGATTGCTATTTGATTTCTTCTTTGGTGATCAAACTTGGATTATTTAGTGTCGAGAGTGCAGATATCGGGACCACCTCATCGACCGCGAACATCTTATTTGCGTCCGGTTGTTCTTCGTAAATAGTTTTAACCCCTCCTAGGCAAGGTTATCTCCCCTTTAGTGGTGTTATATGCCATGTTGAATGCGTGTAGAACTCGGGCTGCATGCACAATTTGTCTCGTAGACCCAGTTGCTATACGACCCTCGATCATATGATATTGGCTGAGAAACTTGGATCAATTAAAACACGCTTAAATCGAGATTTATTAATGAGTACAAATATTACCAGTGCATCATTATTTGGTTGCATGATGCCTTCAGCGTCCTCGTCATTGAAGGATACAGTTCCCTCTGGCACGTAATCTCGAGTCTGTTTTTCCCATGTGATGGACACTTTGGTGTGCTTTAACATAGGTTCCTGGGGGGCGTAGACTCCACCGATGATCATGTTAATGACGTGCTGAGGTTTCTTCTGATCGATCTGCTTATTGGAGTCCCTATTCTTGAAATGATTTTTGGCTGATCGCTCAGGAACTCTCGAAGGTGACCGTTGTTGAATAACTGGGCTACTTCCTCTCTTAGTTGTCAACAATCTTCAGTTTTGTGGTCGTGAGTGCCTTGATACTTACACATTAGGTTGAGGTCCCTTTGGGCAGGATCGAACTACAAAGGTCGAGGCCACTTGGTGTCTTTGATGCATCTGATAGCAGCCAAGCCCTGACCCGCCTAAATGGAATTCATATCTCCTTCGTCTGGTCGAGAAGGGAGGGGAACTGTACTCTGCCTCTTCTATTACATTTACATTAATACGAAGGCAGTAGCGTCGGCTGTTTTACTCCGATAACCTCGATGCTTCCTTAGGCCCGATGGATATATCATTGCTCATGAGTCCCCGGTTACTTTGACCTCAATCACTTCTCCTTTCACTTCTCATAGGGTTTCGTCCAGACTCATTATCCCTTTTATCACTGTTGTATGGTTGATACCGATCTCTATTCGATCTCGGTTTACGATCAATATCTCATTTGTATCTATCACTAACTCTGACGGGATAAACGCACCCGGAAGGGCCCCAAACTAATCATCTTCGACCCTAATTTTTGATTGATACTGGTTATGTACATCGGCCAAAGTTACAGCCAGATATTCTATCACATTTTGCTTCAACTATTGAAAAGCCAATAAGCTTAGAGTATTGAGTCCTTGGGTGAAGGCCTGAACGACCCAATCGTCTGCCACTGGTGGCAGGTCCACCGTTCTATTTGAAACCTTGACACGAACTCTCTTAGCCTCTCGTTATCTCTTTGCTTTACCTTGAAAATGTCTGACTTCCTAGTCTCGAACTTGATGGCTCCGATGTGCGCTTTTACAAAAGTATTTGCAAGCATAACAAACGAGTCAATAGAATAGGGGTAAGTTGCGATATCATATCGTAGCTCCTTTTGACAAGGTCTCTTAAAACATTTTCAGCAGGACAGATTCGATCTCATCATCTTCCAAGTCATTCCCCTTGATGGTGCATGTGTAGGAAGTCACATATTCATTTGGGTCAGTTGTTCCATTGTACTTAGGAATTTCGGGCATGCAGACTTCTTTGAGGTCGGCTTCGGAGCTGCGCTCGGGGGAAATGTTTGTGAACATTTTTTGGAGTTTAGGCCTTTCAGTATCGGTGGTACCTTTTGTCATTAGCTTCGATTTTATTTTCTCTCATTTCTACCTGTTTTGTCAATTCCTCGAGCATCTTTATTATCTCAGGGTTGGTCCCGGATTCAGCTTCACTTGGCCTATCTGTGACTGGTTAATTTATGTAAGTGTTTTCTTGGGATGGTTCGGGCTCAACTCTACTAGGGAGGGGGGGGGGGGGGGGGGGGGGGGGGGGGACTTTGGTTATGCAATTGGGCTATCGCTTCTTGTTGAGCATGTAGCATTTCGAAGATTACCTGCAAGTTGATCCCATCTCCTTCACCGTTGTGTGTATTTTAGGCTATCGTTTGGACTCCCCCGCAGACGATATTCTTAGGATCGGTAGGAAAATTCTCATTGATGACCACATGTGAGTTGGAGTTGATCGGGTCGACCGGAACTTCGTTGGGATCGGCAGGGGGCACCTCGTTACTAGGTACCATATTGTTGTTCTCGCCATAAGCATCCATGTTTAGAAGGGCAGATTGGGAGTTTGACATTTTAAACTTTGACCTAAAATTAAAGACACTTCAAAGAACAAGTGTGAAATAGGGCGTGTTATGGAAATCTGTATCAAATTTCCAGTATTATCCTTAGCCCCACGGTGGGCGCCAAATTTTTTACCCTCAAATCAGATAACAATTAGAATTTAAGTGATTTTAAGGATACGTGGATTTATTCAATACAAATGGTAAAGATTGCTAGAATAGATAGATAAGAGATATAATAAATTATCAAACCACTTGAAAATAAAAGGGGGGATGATTCTGGACTCGAGGACAGCCACAATGAGGTATCCGTCTTTGATCTCAGGCTTATAATAATGAAACACTGATCGACTACGTAAGAGCTTTGAACGATGGAAAACTAATATTATATTGCTTTGGTATGCATGTTACAATGTACCTAATGAATAATCATACCCCCTTTATATAGTAGGGGAATCCTGCTCTAGGTAATATTCCATAAAAGGTAAAAATCTCTCGTTTAACCAATTATTGGATTTCTATCGGTGCGTACCGAGATTCGCTGCGTGATACCCGGTTGGTCATGAATATTACGACCTTCCGTTAATCGTGTTCGATTGCCCAATAATGCTCTCTGAACTCTTTTGAGACTTGGACCGATACAAGGGTCATGGCCCTGATATACTCGAGGGCGGGCATCGTGCCCCCCGGAGCCTGTCTCGATGAGTCCCTTACCTCGATTGCGGCTCCTTGTCATCACGTCCCTTACTCGATTAATTTTATCAGGAACCGGGCAGTCTTATGGGTCCAGTTTCACCTGTGTACAATATTATTCGAAACGTTTTTGAACAAATTTCGTTAAAAAGCTGATAAGTTAGTATACAATTCTTGGATTTGATATTTGAAAGAGAGTAAACAACCCATCACCATATGGATATGAAAGTTTAGAAAAAGCTGAAAACAAACGAGTCGATTTTGAAAACAAAATTTATTTTTCGGCAATTAGACAAAAGACTAGAAGAAACCAAGAGCATCATCTCAGAGTAATATTTAAAAAGGAAAAAAAAAGATAAAACATAAATATTCTTGTTTACCCCCAAAAGCTGATAACAATTAAATTTATAAGTGATTTTAAGGATATGCTGATTAATTCAATACAAATAATAAATTGCGTTAGATTAGATAAATAAAAGACGTGATAAAGTATCAAACCAATTGTGGGGGGTGAATACAGACTTAATGATAGCCTTAATGAAATACATGCCTTCGATCCCGGACTCATAATAACCAAGCACTGTTGAACAAAAATAAAAACTTTTTTTAACAGAGAAAATTGAAAGTATATTGTCGTGATGTGCGTGTTAGAATGAATTAATGAATAGCCAAACCCCCTTTATATAGTAGGGGAGTTTTACCCAAAGCACAATTCTATAAAAGGTAAATTCTTCCGCTTTACTAATCCCTAATCTTTTGCCGGTATGTGTTGAGATACACACCGTGATATCTGGCTGTGCACGAATATCACGAACCGATAACATTCTCCAAAGTTTAGGGGTTCGAATTTGACTCAGGGGCGTGACTCTGATTCCTCCGAGGGCAGGTGTTTGACCGGACCTCGACTCGAGGAGCTTCTTGCCTCAATTCTAACTCCTCACATTTACATTTTTGCTCCGTTTATTTCATCGAGAACCGAGGCATCCAAATGGCTCGATTTTACATGTATACATATAGTCCCCTCGTTTCTTGGAGAGTAAGTTCACGGAAACGACGAGAAACGACGTATGCACTTCGATTCCTTTTCCAATATGTCATGACAGAAATGACAAAGTACCTGAAACGTCTCGTCAGTCATGTCATTATGACCTCAAATGCGTGTCAGCCACCGGTTGGCCATCTTTGAACGTGAAACGTTGTGAAACCTCTATAAATAATCCTCTCTTTCGTTCATTTTTTGCTTTATGATCAAGCTTCTACCCTCGAGTCTTCAGGATTTACTACCCTTCTTCATAATCTAGTATTTTTACCTCCGTTCTTCAAGATTTCTCAGTAAGTTACAATTTTTTACTCATCTTCTACCCAAACCACCGCACTTGACCCTTTAACTTTTCAAGCTTTTTCCAAATAACAATAGCCAAAACTTCCAAATATGTTCCACAAAAATTCTCTTCTTCTTCTCGATTGAATGCCGAAATCGATGAAACCACTCCAAGTGTGGTGGACCTAGAGAGATCCGCTGCTGACGTGGCTACCGATGAACTGGGTGTCGAACCTCCCTTAAAATATTCATTACCAGGGATTGTTCGATCGCCGATGACTTTAAGGTTGAGAAGATCTTTTCGATGTGAGCGTGAGGATGAATCGAGAAATATATGCTCGATCACCGAAGATGTCCTCCCTGGGGTCCGAAAGGATTGCAACTAGGCAAATAAGGACATAGTGGTCCTTGACCCTAAGGAGGCCATTACTACCCATATCGAGGGATATCTAAGTGTTTACACTTATCCCTTCACACTGGGCCCAGTAGATCCGGTTATCATGGACTCCTGTAAGAGGTACAAAGTGTGCCTCGGTCAGATCCACCCATCGGTATGGAGGATCATAATCCTCTTTCGATTCTTGTGAACAAGATCGACTCCTATCGGCTCACCAACGATCATCTACTCTGCCTGTACAGTCCCCAAATCTTTTGAGGGGTTTTGAGAAAACTTGTACGTCGATCTAGCAAAGACCCGTTTTCAAGTATCGACGAGGACCGCAATTAGGGTTGGCAGTGACGCTTTGTCAGAGTGAGACCTCGGACTTGATTCTCTCCGAGTTTAGGTCGTTCCCCGAGAAGTGGAATGCATCACGTAAGCACAACTTTCCTTTGAATGTTGATTTTATGTTCATGTCCTTTTTCCTTATCAATCTTTGTGATGGTGCAACTGTTGCTCGAGTCTCAAACGCTGTCCCTCTACTCAATGAGTGGATCGAAGGTATTTTCTCATATATGCCTTACTCTGAGTGCTCGTGGCGCAAACTCTCAAAGGGCTGTTGGGAGGCCGTTCCCACGGTAAGGTTTCTTTCCCAAATAAGTTATATTAGGCTTCTCCTTCTAGCATCTCGTTGTCATTTCCTTTATTTTCTTTTCGCAGGCTTGCCAAAGACCGTCGAGCTTAGGCCCCCGGTCTGGGACGAGGACTTGTCTGTTGGTCTCTCCACTTCGGGGCAGCTCGGGGCTGTAGCAGGAGAGAAGAAGAAGAAGAAGAAGAAGAAGAAGAAAAGGAAGGCTCCGAGCTCCCCGAGCTCGGAGAAGAAGGAGACAACAATAAGGTTGGCCCGAAAGACAAATGAGAGTTCCAACTCTCGAGCACCCCACTCCCACTCTCTTTTTGTCCTCAGGGGCGAGCCTGAGGAGGATGATCTTTTTGCGGCCCGTGAACCGACCTCCCACAAAGAGCGGGCGACAGCCAATAGAGGTCAAACCTTCTCAGGTCCGGGAGGCCAATGTACATATGAGGGCTGAGGCTTTCCATGACACTGGCTAAGCTCCGCACGGTGTCATAAAGATTTTGGGGTCACCTTCATTCACAAACTCCAAATTTGACGAAGCCCGAACGGTGAAGGAGCGATCCAACAAAGGGGCCCACAGTGCGCATGATCCCCTTCGTTCATTTTTTAAATGTGTGGATTCAGCCGCTCTGGAAAACTTCTCCGGGTTGGGCGACATGGAGATGTCGAGAAAAGATCCATCTTCGGAGGCTGGCGGGAAGAACTTGGGCCCAAAATTAATCAATCAATTCCCCACCCCGAGCGTGTACCCCCGCCGTAAGCGGTCAATAATAATCTCTGTTCTGGAGGATGCTCGGGTTCTTTCCGCCGCCGTTGGAGTAGCGAGCTACCTCCGGTGCCTGGTAACTGAAGAAGACCAGGCGAAAATGAATGAGGTAGATGTGTCGTGCTTGTTCAACGAAGCTCAGTAGGCGCGAAACCAGGTAAGTTGTAATAATGCTCTTTCGTCTTCTAACTTAGTTATTGATATTTCTCAAGTCTTCCATTTTTAACTTTTTGCATGCCTCGGTACTTCATCATGAAAGTTTTCTTCGGTATTGGGCTAATGCTAACGATCTCGAGACTGAGATTAGGGAGATCACTGAAAATAGAGATGCATATAAGCTTCTCAGCAAGAAACACGAAGAAGCTGTTAAGAGTCTCCGGGCCGAGTTGGATGCGGCTTAGAAGAAGCATGCAGGATTTTAAGTTAGCGATGACGAGTTAGCAATGGAATCTAATGACCAAACCTTGCAGGTTTAGCAGAAGATCGACCGGATCGACCAACTCCGGGCTGAAATAAACGAGGTCAAAGTCATGGACGATGTCTGGAGGGAAAAGATGGACCGATTGGTTTCGGAGAAGAAGACCGCACGAGAGAAACTGGTATTGGTAGAGGTCCAACGCCGTGTGGAAAAAAAGAAGGGCGAAACACGGGCTCGACAAATCGAGGACCTCCAAGCTTAACTGGGCTCAGATGCTGCTGAACGAGATGCCCTTGGCAAAGAGATTGAAATAACGAGGCCCGAGATGGAGAAAAATAAGGCTAATGCTAGAGAGATGGTGGCCCAGTACATGGTTGATGTTGACGCTTCCGAGGCCCACTTGAAAGTCCTTGTCGAGTACATGAAGCGGTTGTCTCGAAGGGAGACCCTTGAGGAAATCCATGCCCGAGGTTTCGACCTGTCGGTTGAGATTGTAGAGGTGAAGAGGCTCAAAGCCGAAGCCAAGAAGTTTGCCGAACCAGAGAGAGAAAAAAGCTCTGAGGGCTCCACCGAACCTGAAGATGGAGAAGTTATCGATGACTCCGGTGATGAGGCGGGTTCTGTTGAAGATCGGACGTAGGTGCCTTAGGAATTTTTGTCTTTATTTTATTGTACTCTTACTTTGTTGAGGCCATTTTCATTGGCTTTGTAAAGACATTTTGGATTGTATATGTAAGGGTTTTCCATTTTTTTTTTGTAATTTTCAAGTCTATCATCTTTAGCATCCCTTTTACAATTGCAAGGATTTCAAATGCCTTAGCACGGAATAAAGCATAGTAATAAGTTTTTGATCGGAGGTTCGAACAAGACCTGTTCTCGATGTCAAATTTGTTTGCAACTTTAGGGATCAATATGATCGGAAGCTTTCCCCGAAATGCTTGTTTAGATGTTTTCAGACTATAATTTTGCCAAGGGTAACCTTTATACCGATTTGGAAATTAGAAGGCCTTATCTTTTGATTATGGGCTTCGGACGTCCCCGGGCCCTTTCTAGGGTGACCGTAGCCATTTAATTTCAGATACTGCTTAATAGGATTTGTACCTCCGTGCTTCGATAACCCGAGCCATTCGAGTTTGTCTCAGACGACAGTTCCCGAGTGGGAGTGGCCGTAGCCTTTTAAGTTTAGGCATTGCCTAATAAGCTCTAATGCCTCAAATTTTGTCATCCCGAGCCGTCCGAGTTTGTTTTGGACAAAAGTCCCCGAGTGGGGGTGATCTATTAGATTCGAATAGAGGCGGCCCTTGGGCTCGATATCTTTAAGGAACAAAATGTAATAGTCTTAAGGTAGAAACTTTCTTTCATTTCTCTGTGTAATATACAAGATTGTAAGTATGTACAAGTTTCATGTTATGGCTTAGGTGGTCTATGCCGGCGCGGTTCATTTGACCATTTGGCCCTTACAGTAAATCCTATCCACCAAGCCTAGACTGTTCAAGCACAAAGTTTCCTTCCTTGCTAAAAGTCATCATCCAAGGGTGATGGCCTCTAGTATTCGAGGTCGATCATTGACAAAGCTCAAATATTGTTGACGTGACCATTGACTCCGCTTCAAAACCAGACTTTGATTCTATGTTAGCACGATCCACTATTACCTCGTTAAAAACCTTGCCGGAAAACCCATTTGGGACAAAATCGGTTCAAGGGAAAAAGAGTGCGATACGTGCTTTCAGGCCTAACAATGACATCATCCTCTAGTTGTTGCCTGCAAGTGTTAGTCCAATTCACAGTATATATATAAATATATATATATATAAATTAACAGGGTTGTTCCTTAGAATTAGTATCATTTTAAGTGGGATACATTCCAGTTGTTTGGTAGCCGCTCACCGTTCCATATATCGAGTTTGTACGAACCTTTATCGGTTATCTCGATAATTCGATATGGACCTTCCCAATTCGGTCCCAAGTTCCCTTCGTTCCAATTCCAGGTGTTCAGTGTCACATTTCTTAACACCAAGTCCCCGAAATTGAAGTGTCGGAGGTTGGCTCTTCAGTTATAATACCTTTCGATCCGTTTCTTCTGGGCGGCCAATCGTACAAAGACTGCTTCGTGCCTTTCATCCTATAGTTCCAGGCTCCTGCTCATAGCCACACCGTTTGACTTTTCGGTTGCGTATCAGAACCTAAGACTCGGTTCTCCCACCCCGACCAATATTAGCTTTGGCACCATAGACCAATGAAAACGGGGTGGCCTCGGTATTAGACTTTGAGGTTGTACAGTATGCCTATAGGACTTCGGGAAAATTTCCTTCCATTTTCTTTTGGCATCAGCCAATCTTTTCTTAAGGTTTCAGAGTATGGTTTTATATGTAGACTCTGCCTGCCCATTCCCACTAGGGTGATAGGGTGTTGATAAGATCCTTTTGATCTTATGGTCTTTGAAAAATTTGCTTACCTTGTTGCCAGTGAACTACTTCACGTTGTCACATACGATCCCGGCTGGCATTTCAAAACGACATATTATGTGGTCCTAGATAAAATTAATAACTTATTTTTCCCTGAATTTTTTGATTGCCTGAGCTTTAACCCATTTATAAAAATAATCAATCATAAAAAGTATAAATTGAGCCTTACCGGGTGCCCATGGCATGGGACCGACGCTGTCCATTCCCCATTTCATGAACGGCCAAGGTGACAAGACTGTGTGTAGTAGATCCCCGGGCTGATGAATCATTGGCGCATGCCTCTGACATCTGTCTCATTTTTGCACAAACTCCTTCGCATCTTTCTCCATGGCGATCCTGTAGTAGCCGACCCTGATTATTTTATGAACCAACAATTTTGTCCCGAATGGTTCCCGTAGGTGCCTTCGTAAACTTACGTCAAAATATATTCGATGTCTCCCAATCCTAGATAGATGGTGAACGGGCCATCAGACGCTCTTTTTAATAGGGTATTATCTTTGGAAAAGCTAAACTTGACGACCTTCGTGCGCAGAGCCCTCGACTCTTTAGGATCCAAGGGTAGCTTCCCAGTCTTCAGAAAATATATATACTTGTTTCTCCAGTTCCTGGTTAAGCTTGTCGAGTTTATCTCAGCATGTCCTTCCTCCACTAGCGATTTCATGAGTTGTACGACCGTTCCCGAGCTGAATTCGTTGTCGTTAACCAACGACCCAAAATTAGCTAGAGCATCGGTTTCGCTATTTTGGTCCCAGGTTATGTGTTGTATAGTCCATTCCTTGAAGCGATGCAGCGTCATGTGTAGTTTATCCAAGTATCTTCGCATTCGTTCTTCTTGTACTTTGAATGTCCTAGTGACTTGATTCAGCACAAGGAGGGAATCGCATTTGGCTTCGATCACTTCAGTCCCCAAGATTTTGGCCAATTCGAGACCTGCAATCATGGACTCATACTCGGCCTCATTGTTAAGCAATTTCGTAGTTCTAATAGATTGCCTAACTACGTTTCTCGAGGGCGGCTTAAACACGATGTTGAGTCCGGACCCATTTGCGTTTGATGCACCGTCTGTAAATAGGTCTCAGATCCCCGAGGAAGTCCTCGAGGTTAACAATAATTCTTTTTCAACCTCGGGTATTAAGGTCGGCGTGAAGTCGGTCACGAAGTTTGCCAAAATTTGAGACCTGATGACGGTTCGGGGTCGATACTCAATATCATACCCGCTAATTTCCACGTCCCATTTCGCCAATAGTCCCGAGAGCTCGGGTTTGTGCATAATGTTTCTCAATGGGTAAGTAGTCACGACGCATATGGGGTGGCACTGAAAATATGGCCTTACTTCCTGGAGGCGCTTAGCAAAGCGAGCGCCCATTTTTTCAGGCGTGGATACCTTGTTTTGACCTCGCCTAGAGTTCTGCTAACATAATATATAGGGAATTACATACCTTCTTCTTCCCGAACTAAGACTCCGCTTACCGCTATCTCGGATACCGCCAAGTACATGTAAAGTTGTTCATTTGCCTTCGGAGTATAAAGCAAAGGTGGACTCGAAAGGTACCGTTTTAGTTCTTCCAAAGCTTGTTGGCATTTGGGGGTCCATGAGAAGTTATCCTTCTTTTTCAATGACGAGAAGAATTGATGGCTCTTATCGGAGGACCTTGAAATGAAACGACCCAATGCGGCTATGCGCCCGATTAGTCTTTGAACGACCTTGACATTAGCTACTGTGATATCTTCTATGGCCTTGCAGTTGGACACCATGAATCCAAGGAACTTCCCGAACCTGACTTCGAATGCACATTTTTCCGGGTTCAGCTTCATATTATATTTCTTCAGTATGTTGAAGATTTCCTGCAAATGTTCCAAATAGTCCTCTACTCGCAGGGACTTAACTAATATGTCGTCAATGTAAACCTCTATTGAGTTCCATATTTGTCCCTCGAACATCCAATTTACTAAGCGTTGGTAAGTGGAACCACCATTTTTTTAGTCTGAATGGCATTACGTTATAACAATAGGTGTCATATTTAGCGATGAAGGAAGTATTTTCTTGGTCGCCTAGGTTCATCCGAATCTAGTTGTACCCGGAATAGGCATCGAGAAAGCTGAGTATCTCGTGGCCTACCGTCGCATCGATCATGCTATTGATGTTAGGCAAAGGAAAAGAGTCTTTGGGGCATGCCTTGTTTAAGTCTTTATGATCTATGCACATTGTCAATTTATTTCCCTTTTTCGGCACTACCAGTACGTTTGTTACTTAACTTCCCGAATTGAGCCTATTTTAAGAAGTTTGGATACCTCCTCTATCATGAATGCATGATTGACTTCAGACTGAGGCCTCCTCTTCTCTTTAACAGGGTGAAACTTCGGATCCAAGCTCAACTTGTGGATAGTTATTTCCGGCGAGATCCTTGTCATGTCAAGATCGGACCAAGCTAAGCAATCTATGTTAGCTATAAGGAATTCAATGAGTTTTTTCCAGAGCCCGGGAGTTATTCATGTGCCCAGGTATACCTTTTGATCGGGCAGGTGCTCGGTCAACCTAACTTCCTCCAGCTCTTCAACCGTTGACTTGGTGGCATCGGAATCTTAAGGGGATATGAAAGACCTAGGGACTCCGTAGTCGTCATCCTCGCATGTCTCGTGCTTTTCCGATTAGGTTGTGGCCAGCTCCGATGATTGCTATTTGGTTTCTCCCCTGGTGACTGAACTCGGGTTCTTCGATGTCGAAAGTGCAGATATCGAGAGCACCTCATTGACTGCAAACATTTATTTTGTAGCCAGTTGCTCCCCGTAAATTGTTTTGATCCCTCCCGGTGTAGGAAATTTCAACGCCTGATGTAGCCTCGATGGTACTGCCCTCATGTTGTGAATCCATGGCCTTCCGAATACAACATTGTACCTCATATCCCCGTCGATCACGTAGAACTTTGCATCCTGAATGGTCCCAACGGTGTTTACCGGTAGGATTATCTCCCCTTTAGTGGTCTCGCATGCCATGTTGAATCTATTTAAGATTGGGACTGTAGGTACTATTTGATCTTGCAGACCCAGTTGTTCCATAACCCTCGATCTGATGATAGTAGCTGAGCTACCTAGATCAATTAACAAACTCTTAACTCAAGATTTATTTATGAGTACAGATATTACCAGTGCATCATTGTGTGGTTGCAGGATGCCTTCAACGTCCTTGTCGTTGAAAGATATGGTTTCCTCCAGTACATAGTCGAGTACGTTCTTCCCTTGTAATTGATACTTTAGTGCGTTTTAACATCTTCCCTTGAGGGATTTCAACTCCACCAATGATCATGTTAATGACGTGCTGAGGTTCTTCTTGCTCGATCTGTTTGTTGACGTCCCTATTCCTGGAGCGATTTTGGCTCGATCACTCAGAAATTCTCGAAGGTACCCATTAATGAATAACCGGGCTACTTCTTCCCTTAATTGGCAGCAGTCTTCAGTTCTGTGGTCGTGGATTCCATGATATTTACACATTAGATTGGGGTCCCTTTGGGCAGGACCATGCTGTAATGGTCGAGGTTACTTAGTATCTTTTATGCGTCCGATGGTTGATACGATACCGACAGCATCAACGTTGAAGTTGTACTCCTATAACCTTGGTGCTTAATTGGACCCGATAGCTCTTACAAAATCGTTCTTACTCACGAGTCCCTGATTATTATGCCCTCGATCACTCTTCTTTCACTCCTCGTAGGGTTGCGTCTTGACACACTGCTCCTTCGATCTCTATTATATGGTTGATACTGATCTTTGTTTCATCTTAGTTTGGATCGACGGCTCTTTTGGATCTGTCACTGGTCCTGACGGGCTAAACAGACCCTGAAGGGGCCCCTAGCTGATCATTTTCAACCCTGATTTTTGATTGGTACCTGTTATGGATGTCGGCCCAAGTTACCGCCGGGTATTCTATCAAATTTTGGTTGAACTGCTGTGAAGCCAACGCGCTTTGGGGATTGAGTCCTTAGGTGAATGCCTGAGTGGACCAATCGTCTGCGACCGGAGGCAGATCCATCTGTTTCGTTTGAAACCTCAACACGAAGTCCCTTAGCATCTCGTTATCTCTTTTCTTTACCTTGAAGAGGTCTGACTTCCTGGTTTCAACCTTGATGGCCCTAGCGTGTGCTTTTACAAAGACATCTGCAAGCATAGAAAATGAGTCAATAGAATTAGGGGGTAAGTTGTGATACCATATCATAGCTTCTTTTGACAAGGTCTCTCCGAACTTTTTCAGCAAAACGGATTCGATTTCATCATCCACCAAGTCGTTCCTTGATGGCGCACATGTAGGAGGTCACATGTTCATTTGGATCAGTCGTTCCATTATACTTCGTGATTTCAAGCATACGGAACTTCAAACTTCAAGTCACAAAAACCTAAAGTCCTAAAAGCAAAAAATCTTCAGCTTTGTAAAGCTTTACTAAAATGAGATTAAATATACAATCAAAACTTCAAAGCACTTTCAACTTAAAAGTCTATTAATGTCTTTCAATCCACTCGCTATCTCTTCTTTCAAGCTAATGTAAAGTAAAATGTGACTATCAAAGCTTGAAGTTGTATATTGGATTCACACTTTTTTCATTTTCATAGAGAAGTTACATTTCTTGATACTATAAAGATTGATGATATTTTCTCTTTGTATTGAAATTCTAAAAATACGTCCAACTAAAAAATACAAACTCACCCTCAATGATGCACCAAAATGAAGCTTATGACAGGTTGCATACGAGAATAAATAAATGATACTATCACATACATAAAAATTCCTCAAGTCTAGTTAAAGATGTAAGGTTATCCATAATAGAGCTAAAGAGTCAACACTTATTTAATTGAGTTACTTCAATAGAATCCCAAGTAAAGATCACCACGATTACTTTGTTGCATGACTTGGTAGCCAGAAAATTAATCTCATTCAAATGAAAAACAAATTTTCTCCTCCTTTGGTCCATGAATTAGTAGCGAGAAGACTATAATATAGAGAACAAACAGAACAATGGGTTTCCATCTCCCTATTTCGTAGTAGAAAATGATTACATTTGCATATATTTATATATATAATAGAAAACTGTACCAGATAAAGTAACTATAGAAACTAAGAAAAAACATCAGAAGATTGAAAAAAGAACTCGGCAGAAATTATGCGAGAGAAGAACGAAAGCTCATAACCCAAGCAGAAAGCAGTGAAAGAAGAAAAAGTTAGAAAGAGGAGAGGAATGAAAAGGACAGGAAACAATTAATCGCCAGAGACCCAATCTTCCCGCAGCACTTTTGATACCTCAAATATTAAATCAAACAATTTAATTGTGGACTGATTAGTTGGCAGGTACAATTACTGACAAACATATAAAAATTCAAGCAATTGAAAATAATGTTGTAAAAAAACTAACATATACTCACCAAATTGTAATTGTCAATAGAAAGAAAAGCTGAACAAGTAACTCACTGAACCAAAGAGCTCCCACCAAATTCAAATAGAACAAAGATGAATAATATTTGCAAGATTTTACCAACAGATAATGCAAAAAGCAAAGGAAGATTGGGTTTTCCCAAATTATTGAGCTCACACTTGAAAAAGTGAGACGAAGAAACTGACAAAAAAGTGAAATATGAGAAATAGAAGCGTCAGCGCGAAGGAGAAGAATAGGGCTTTTGTAATCAGTACGACGAACCCAACCTAAATGCAATGACACAAAATTACTAAATCACCCCTGAAGTAGATGATATTTTTAAAACTGCCCTTCGTCGTTCACAATACCTATTATATAGTTTTTTGAACACCTTGTGTAAGATCTCTAGAAATGAAATTATTTTTAATAAATAATATTTTAACCTATAGTAAGACATCTCGATGTGAACATGATATTTTGGACAAATAAAAACAAAAAAGAAAAATTTGACTTGAATGGATAAATATGTAGTGCGTGTGACATTCTGATATGTCATGAATCTCAAGATTTGAAACGAAGGACGACAGAAGAGTAATTGATCAGCGTTGCTCTCTTAGGAAAATTTTGTCAGTTTCTCGAAGAACTAAAATGTTTTACTCCCTGTCTCATAATGATATTTGAATGATTATAAGTTTAATAAGTTTTTTCTAAAGTATATGATCTAAAATAAATTGTAAGTATTTATATGACTATATATCATCTCATTAAAACAAAAAGAATATTTTAAAATTAAATTATTATTAAATATAAAAAGTATCGTTCTTTTTTATATTCGCTATAGAAAAGAATGTCAATGAATGAAGAGAGAAGTATAAACAACCAAAAAAGGTTATCCTATTTTAACTTTTTAGGCACGCATTTTGAGGTTGCAAAATTGGGTTGTACTTGCCACATGCGATTGTTGAGAATGAAAGAGATTATGCGAAGTCATTGTGATTACTGAAATTCCATACGGTTCAAATAATTAATTAGTCGATCTAAGTATAAGAACTTGACCAAGAAGTCACTAACCTTAGAATTACAAGATTATCTCATCCTCGTTTAGATTTTGAGTTAATTCTTGGGCGATCATTCAAATTATCAAAAACATTAAGTGAATTTATTTAAATAATTTTACTAATACAAGAGAAATAAAAATAACTTTAGTTCATTTTTATAACATAGATGACCATCAAAGGAATTTATTGGCAAGTATTTAAATTTTATTATGAATCATTCAACCAATATATTTGAAACAAAAGAAGAAGCAAAAACAACCAAAGAAAAAGCAAATACGAATAAATATTTAGGAGTAATAATTGATTTAACGTAAGAGTTGTTTGCACAAAAACTTGATGAAATTTTTTACAATACCAATTACAAAAGGAATAAAGGGTAAATGTCAACTAAACATAATTAACCCCCAGATCGGGTTACATGAATATGGATACAGGGGAGCGTATGCCCGTCGGTCACCATTAATAATTACATGAATGAATTCAGTATGAGTGACGAATTTACATTTTAGAATATCATCTCTTACCCGAGTATGATGGTAAACCCCATCTCATGGAAGTTCCCGGTTCTCTTCTTCTTTACTGAGCTTCATGGAATCTTCCTACTCTCATCTCAGAGAGTTTTTTTCCCCAGTTCTTCTCCAGCCCCTTTTTAAGATTTTCTCCCCATATTTATACTTCCATGTACTTTCTTTATCCCCCGGACCTTAATTGAAGGGCTATCCCCCGTCTCCCTTTTTGTCATGTCATAGTTCATGACGATTATTCGGCAGAGCAGACCTGTTGTCAGCTCGTCTTCATGTACGACCAACAACCAACGGGGTCGTGTTCGTCGAGGCATGACCACGACTCAGTCGTCCGATCAATGGTTCGTTGGTTGCTGGCTTTGTGGACAGATTTTGACCCATACAGTTAGTCCCTCCGCCCGTCGGGTTTGCCTTTGGGCGAACACGGGGGCGAATACAGCCGTCAAAATCAATCGCCAGGCCGTTTTTAAGCGGGTGTGTCGATTGAAGGCCCGTCGACCCTTGGTCGAAGCCAGTTTTGGGGTCGTGGGCGTGCGTTCTTCAACGGAGAGAAGTTATGACGTCTCGGAAGGACTTTGTCACATTTGCATGTCAGTTGATGCGACCGCCGGGTATCATTATGGCATACGTTTCAAGGGGTAAGCGTCACATCGTTTCTCGCGCCGATTCTGTTACTTTTTGAAAATGGCGGCGTTTCACTTCCGGGCTTTCGCGTGTATATATTGAGGGCTTTTGCTTTGGTGGTGCATTTATCCAAATTAAAGAGTTCGAGCAGAAACCTTTGAGATTGCCAACTATTTGTTGTTCACACCTTTAAGGAGTGTAATCAACTTCAAGTTCCTTTTCCCTCATATTCTCGATCTCCGTTTTGATTCTAAGATGGCCAGTTCCTCGAATCCTAACCACGCTGCCAGTGCTTCGGTACCGAAAAACGCCATGGCTCTTCCTGAAGAGAGGTGAACTTGGCGGAGGATGAGAGTTTTCCGTCTGTGGATGAGGTGTTTCCTCACCCCGGGAATGCTCGGAATGACTTTAATCATCCACCCAGGGAGGAACCTGTGCCGGCCATTTTGGTGATGGATGCGGCGGCGCTTGCCGCCTTCAGAACCAAATGGGGGATTCCAGAGCGGATTGAGCTTGTTCTGGCGGGGGCGAAATTGTTCACCTGCACCGCCCGAGGGTATTGTGCCTTCTATGCATACCCTTTTATCATCGGGTATATGCTTCATCTTCCTCTATTGGTGGTGGATTTTTTTCGCTTTTATGAGGTATGCCCGACCCAGCTTACCCCATATATTTACAAGTGCTTCTTGATATTGGACAAATATGCTGAATTGGCCGGCCGCCCCATCTCGCTCCGTCATATGATGCACCTTTTCTCTCCCCACTTCCAGAGGGGGACTATGTTGCACCTACGCCACAAGGGCACGAAGAGTTTGGCGATTGGGATGGATGACAGGACCAACCGCCGTTTCTGGGAGAGTTTATTTTTCGTGCGTATGGAGCACCTGGTGTCCGACCCCGTCGGGTTTCCCGAGACATGGAATTTTGCCCGTAAGTGCCCCTATTCTCCCTCCCGTTACGCCAATTATCTGTTCATACCATACGATTTTTGTGTCGGTCGTTTAATCGCTTGCTTAAAATTCTATTGCAGCTGAGAGGTCGCCTCCCCCGTCGGTCGACGATATTCGCGATTGGGTGGCCGCGATCCTGCCTCACACTATGGGGATCCGTGAGTGGGCGCATTTTCATGAGAGATTCGGACGTCGCCCTGCAGCGAGTAAGTCCATTTCGCCCTAACTTTGTCCGTATTCTAATTTCATGCTCTTTATGCTCATGCGGGGTCATATCTTATTTTGGCAGGCCAAAGGGAATCGAGAAGGGCTAGGCCTCCACCGTTGGCATTTCAGCAGTTGGCAGCCCCTGTGCGGGTCTTTCCGGAAACTCCAGCAAGTGGCGGCACTGGGGCTTCAACCACGGAAGCTCTCTTGGAGATGACCCCCCTACCGGAGGCCCCGTTCTCGTCGGTTGGTGTGCCCGGTGAATCCTCCCTTGCCGGCAGCAAAAAGGTCCCTTATAAAAGGTGGAGGGTGATACTAGAGGAGCCTGTTGCCGCCGAGATGCCGTCTTTGGGTGAGCCTGTCTCGATGTCTTCTGAAACGGAGACCACACTTGGTAGAGGAGGAGTGGAGAGGCCCTCCAGGGACGTTCGCGAAGTCAGCGTTCCAGAGACGAGGAGTCAGGGGAGGTCGTGATCATTGACAGCAGAGCCTCATCGTCCTGGTAGGATCGCGCCCCTCATTCGGTCGAAGATAGATGGAAGGGCGTTGTTGAAGATTATGAGACTGAGTCTGACCTCGATCCCGACGATGTGAGGTTGTTTGAGCGTGGGTTTACGAGGACCGTGGTGACGTCTCAAGGCCCCTCCCGTATTTTGGAGATACCGTCCAACCTTAACCTTATGTAGGACACGGTGGAATTAGTGCCGCAGTTCGATATCCTCTGCTCAGACGCCAAGAGCGAGGCTCTTCAGCCGATTAGTGATTCGCAGCTATCGCGCAGTATCACCGCGATGGGTCTGAGGGTAAGCCCTTTTCTGCTCTTTCTCCCCCTCTTCCCCTTATTGATGTTTTTCTGAACTTTCCTTTCTTTCCCTCTTGCAGACTTACATAATGGAAGTTGAGAGCGCCCGCAGAGCTGAAATGCGGGCTGAGATTTTCTTAAAGATGGTCGAGAAGTATCGGTGGTATCGTGACAAATGTCGTGAGTTACGCGAGCGACTTAGGGGGGGCGGTGATACCCGGTCCACTAGAGAGGAACTGGAGAGGAGGGATGAGGAACTGATACAGTCCATTCGCAGATGCAGCGAGTTGGAGGAGTTGTTGCATGCCAAGAACGAAGAGCTCGAGCTGGGCAAAAGGGTTGCCGTGGAGTGCAGGGATCTTCAAGCTAAGGTGTAATTGTTGCAGGACGAACTCGACCAGATTGCTGTTAAAGTGTAGTCTTTAAGTGTTGAATGGGCTCGGAAGCTAGCAGAGTTGGAAGGGAAGGTGGCCGAACTGGAACAGGCCGAGCGTGCTCATGAGTCTGCTTTGGCTAGGGTGGCGGCATTGGATGACACCATCCGCGTTCTCCGATCTGAGCAGGAATATGAGAGGGCGACTGCCACCTTGAGGGAGGCTAGGCTTGAGGAGCGCATTAGTGAGATTGACCAAGAGGCGCAACGTTTGGGGGATCAGGTCGTTGCTCTCGAAGCCGAGAAGGCGCGCCTGCTGGCTCAGGCAGAGTCTTCCACCCCTCATCATTTGTATGAGTTGTGGGTTTATGCGGAGGCCCAGTGGGACATATAAAAGAGTCTTTGGGAGGCCAAGAGCGTTTCTAAGGCGGCCTTTGAGGGCGCTCGGGCGAAGGCGCGTGAGGCCTGTGTTAACTGTGGTTATGACCCTGCGTCACCGGGGGCTGAAGGGGATGCTGGCGTTGATGAAGGGCTTTCAGAGGATGGAAGTGAGGATGTAGATGGGGACGGTGCCGAGTGAGGGTGTTGCATTTTTTGTATTTAGTTTTCTTTGTGCTTTGCTTTTGTTTTTCTTTTCCTTTGTCGAGCATATCCGGCCCTCTGCTAGTTGTAATTGTGGTTCTTAAATGAAACATGTGTTCGAATCTTTTTATTCGTGTATCTTTTGGCTTTTACTTTGATATGCTTCTTCACGTGCCTTCGTGATATTCAATGGATCCAGCGCATGTGATTTGATTACGATCGAATATATATAGTTCGAGTAAAATTGGGCATAAGTACTTTGAGTGAAGATGAACGTAAAGAACTCGGATGAGGCCAAATGTTATAGAACCAGGCGAAGCCGAATGTAAGCAATTCGAGCGAGATCGAATATCAAGTAATTCGAGCGAAGTCGTATGTTAAGTAATTCGAGCGAGGTCGAATATTAAGAAATTCGAGCGAGATCGAATGTAAAGTAATTCGAGCGAGGTTCAATGTTAAAGTAATTCGAGCGAGGTCGAATGTTAAGTAATTCGAGCGAGGTCGAATGTTAAGTAATTCGAGCGAGGTCGAATGTTAAGTAATCCGAGCGAGGTCGAATGTTAAGTAATCCGAGCGAGGTCGAATGTTAAGTAATTCGAGCGAGGTCGAATGTTAATTAATTCGAGCGAGGTCGAATGTTAAGTAATTCGAGCGAGGTCGAATGTAAGCAATTCGAGCGAGATTGAATGTTAAGTAATTCGAGCGAAGTCGAATGTTAAGTAATTCGAGCGAGTTAAAATGTTAAGTAATTCGAGAGAGATCGAATATTAAGTAATTCGAGCGAGGTGGAATGTGAAAGTAATTCGAGCGAGGTCGAATGTTAAGTAATCCGAGCGAGGTCGAATGTTAAGTAATTCGAGTGAGGTCGAATGTTAAGTAATTCGAGCGAGGTCGAATGTTAAGTAATTCGAGCGAGGTCGAATGTAAGCAATTCGAGCAGGTCGAATGTTAAGTAATTCAAGTAATTCGAGCGAGGTCGAATGTAAAGTAATCTGAGCGATATCGAATGTTAAGTAATCCGAGCGAGGTCGAATGTTAAGTAATTCGAGCGAGGTCGAATGTTAAGTAATTCGAGCGAGGTTGAATGTTTAGTAATTCGAGCAAGGTCGAATGTTAAGTAATCCGACCGAGGTCGAATGTTAAGTAATTCGAGTGAGGTCGAATGTTTAAGTAATTCGAGAGAGGTCGAATGTTAAGTAGTTCGAGCGAGGTCGAATGTTAAGTAATCCGAGCGAGGCCGAATGTTAAGTAATCTGGGCGAGGTTGAATGTTAAGTAATTCGGGCGAGGTCGAGTGTTAAAGTAATTCGAGCGAGGTCGAGTGTTAAAGTAATTCGAGCGAAGTTGAATATTAAATAATTCGAGCGAGGTCGAATGTTAAGTAATTCGAGCGGGGTCGAATGTTAAGTAATTCGAGCGAGGTCGAATGTAAGCAATTAGAGCAAGGTCGAATGTAAGAAATTCGAGCAAGGTCAAATGTTAAGTAATTCGAGCGAGGTCGAATGTTAAGTAATTCGAGCGAGGTCGAATGTTAAGTAGTTCGAGCGAGGTCGAATGTTAAGTAATTCGAGCGAGGTCGAATGTTAAATAATCCGAGCGTGGTCGAATGTTAAGTAATTCGAGCGAGGTCGAATGTTAAGTAATCCGAGCGAGTTCGAATGTTAAGTAATTCCAGCGAGGTCGAATGTTAAGTAATTCGAGCGAGGTCGAATATTTAGTAGTTCGAGCGAGGTCGAATGTTAAGTAATTCAAGAGAGGTTGAATGTTAAGTAGTTCGAGCGAGGTCGAATGTTAAGTAATACGAGCGAGGTCGAATGTTAAGTAATCTGGGTGAGGTTGAATGTTAAGTAATTCGGGCGAGGTTGAGTGTTAAGTAATTCGGGTAGGGTCGAGTGTTAAAGTAATTCGAGCGAGGTCGAGTGTTAAAGTAATTCGAGAGAAGTCGACTGTTAAGTAATTCGAGGGAGGTCGAATGTTAAGTAATTAGAGCGAGGTCGAATGTTAATTAATTCGAGCGAGGTCGAATATTAAGTAATTCGAGCGAGGTCGAATGTAAGTAATTCGAGCGAGATTGAATGTTAAGTAATTCGAGCGAAGTCGAATGTTAAGTAATTCGAGCGAGTTAAAATGTTAAGTAATTCGAGCGAGGTCGAATGTTAAGTAATTCGAGCGAGGTCGAATGTTAAGTAATTCGAGCGGGTCGAATGTTAAGTAATTCGAGCGAGGTAGAATGTAAGCAATTAGAGCAAGGTCGAATGTAAGCAATTCGAGCGAGGTCGAATGTTAAGTAATTTGAGCGAGGTCGAATGTTAAGTAATTTGAGCGAGGTCGAATGTTGAGTAATTCGAGCGAGATCGAATGTTAAGTAATTCGAGCGAGGTCGAATGTTAAAGTAATTCGGGCGAGGTTGAGTGTTAAGTAATTCGGGCGAGGTCGAATGTTAAGTAATTCGAGCGAGGTCGAATGTTAAGTAGTTCGAGCGAGGTCGAATGTTAAGTAATTCGAGCGAGGTCGAATGTTAAATAATCCGAGCGTGGTCGAATGTTAAGTAATTCGAGCGAGGTCGAATGTTAAGTAATCCGAGCGAGTTCGAATGTTAAGTAATTCGAGCGAGGTCGAATGTTAAGTAATTCGAGCGAGGTCGAATATTTAGTTATTCGAGCGAGGTCGAATGTTAAGTAATTCAAGAGAGGTCGAATGTTAAGTAGTACGAGCGAGGTCGAATGTTAAGTAATACGAGCGAGGTCGAATGTTAAGTAATCTGGGTGAGGTTGAATGTTAAGTAATTCAGGCGAGGTTGAGTGTTAAGTAATTCGGGCGAGGTCGAGTGTTAAAGTAATTCGAGCGAGGTCGAGTGTTAAAGTAATTCGAGAGAAGTCGAATGTTAAGTAATTCGAGGGAGGTCGAATGTTAAGTAATTCGAGCGAGGTCGAATGTTAATTAATTCGAGCGAGGTCGAATATTAAGTAATTCGAGCGAGGTCGAATGTAAGTAAATCGAGCGAGATTGAATGTTAAGTAATTCGAGCGAAGTCGAATGTTAAGTAATTCGAGCGAGTTAGAATGTTAAGTAATTCGAGCGAGGTCGAATGTTAAGTAATTCGAGCGGGGTCGAATGTTAAGTAATTCGAGCGAGGTCGAATGTAAGCACCTAGAGCAAGGTCGAATGTAAGCAATTCGAGCGAGGTCGAATGTTAAGTAATTTGAGCGAGGTCGAATGTTAAGTAATTCGCGCGAGGTCGAATGTAAGCAATTCGAGCGAGATCGAATGTTAAGTAATTCGAGCGAGGTCGAATGTTAAAGTAATTCGGGCGAGGTTGAGTGTTAAGTAATTCGGGCGAGGTCGAGTGTTAAAGTAATTCGAGCGAGGTCGAGTGTTAAAGTAATTCGAGAGAAGTCGAATGTTAAGTAATTCGAGGGAGGTCGAATGTTAAGTAATTCGAGCGAGGTCGAATGTTAAGTAATTCGAGCGGGGTCGAATGTTAAGCAATTCGAGCGAGGTCGAATGTAAGCAATTAGAGCAAGGTCGAATGTAAGCAATTCGAGCGAGGTCGAATGTTAAGTAATTCGAGCAAGGTCGAATGTTAAGTAATTCGATAGAGGTCAACTGTTAAGTAATTCGAGCGAGGTTGAATGTTAAGTAATTCGGGCGAGGTCGAGTGTTAAAGTAATTCGAGCGAGGTCGAGTGTTAAAGTAATTCGAGCGAAGTTGAATATTAAGTAATTCGAGCGAGGTCGAATGTTAAGTAATTCGAGCGAGGTCAAATGTTAAGTAATTCGAGCGAGGTCGAATGTTAAGTAATTCGAGCGAGGTCGAATGTTAAGTAGTTCGAGCGAGGTCGAATGTTAAGTAGTTCGAGCGAGGTCGAATGTTAAGTAATCCGAGCGAGGTCGAATGTTAAATAATCCGAGCGAGGTCGAATGTTAAGTAATTCGAGCGAGGTCGAATGTTAAGTAATTCGAGCGAGGTCGAATGTTAAGTAATTCAAGAGAGGTCGAATGTTAAGTAGTTCGAGCGAGGTCGAATGTTAAGTAATACGAGCGAGGTCGAATGTTAAGTAATCTGGGCGAGGTTGAATGTTAAATAATTCGGGCGAGGTTGAGTTTTAAGTAATTCGGGCGAGGTCGAGTGTTAAAGTAATTCGAGCGAGGTCGAGTGTTAAAGTAATTCGAGCGAGGTCGAATGTTAAGTAATTCGAGCGGGGTCGAATGTTAAGTAATTCGAGCGAGGTCGAATGTAAGCAATTAGAGAAAGGTCGAATGTAAGCAATTCGAGCGAGGTCGAATGTTAAGTAATTCGAGCGAGGTCGAATGTTAAGTAATTCGATAGAGGTCGACTGTTAAGTAATTCGAGCGAGGTCGAATGTTAAGTAATTCGAGCGAGGTCGAATGTTAAGTAATCAGAGCGAGGTCGAATGTTAAGTAATCCGAGCGAGGTCGAATGTTAATTAATTCGAGCGAGGTCGAATGTTAATTAATTCGAGCGAGGTCGAATATTAAGTAATTCGAGCGAGGTCGAATGTAAGTAATTCGAGGGAGATTGAATGTTAAGTAATTCGAGCCAAGTAGAATGTTAAGTAATTCGAGCGAGTTAAAATGTTAAGTAATTCGAGCGAGGTCGAATGTTAAGTAATTCGAGCGGGGTCGAATGTTAAGTAATTCGTGCGAGGTCGAATCAATTAGAACAAGGTCGAATGTAAGCAATTCGAGCGCGGTCGAATGTTAAGTAATTCGAGCGAGGTCGAATGTTAAGTAATTCGAGCGAGGTCGAATGTAAGCAATTCGAGCGAGATCGAATGTTAAGTAATTCGAGCGAGGTCGAATGTTAAAGTAATTCGAGCGAGGTCGAATGTTATGTAATTCGAGCGAGGTCGAATGTTAAGTAATCCGAGCGAGGTCGAATGTTAAGTAATCCGAGCGAGGTCAAATGTAAGCAATTCGAGCGGGCTCGAATGTTAAGTAATTCGAGCGAGGTCGAATGTTTAAGTAATTCGAGAGAGGTCGAATGTTAAGTAATTCAAGCGAGGTCGAATGTTAAGTAATCCGAGCGAGGTCGAATGTTAAGTAATCTGGGCGAGGTGGAATGTTAAGTAATTCGGGCGAGGTCGAGTGTTAAGTAATTCGGGCGAGGTCGAGTGTTAAGTAATTCGGGCGAGGTCGAGTGTTAATGTAATTCGAGCGAGGTCGAGTGTTAAAGTAATTCGAGCGAAGTCGAATGTTAAGTAATTCGAGTGGGGTCGAATGTTAAGTAATTCGAGCGAGGTCGAATGTAAGCAATTAGAGCAAGGTCGAATGTAAGCAATTCTAGCGAGGTCGAATGTTAAGTAATTTGAGCGAGGTCGAATGTTAAGTAATTCGATAGAGGTTGAATGTTAAGTAATTCGAGCGAGGTCGAATGTTAAGTAATTCGAGCGAGGTCGAATGTTAAGTAATTCGAGCGATGTCGAATGTAAGCAATTCGAGCGAGGTCTGCCTGCTCTATTTCTCGCCCAAAGACCTCGCCCAAATTCGTTCGTTGGGGTTTTGGGGTCCCGGCTCAGAATTTTCGGACATGCACGTATTAGGAAAACATTTTATGCAATATTTATAGGAAGCAAAATGTGTAGTGTGCGTGCGACTACGGGGGATGAGATGCTGCGTGCTCCTCATTCTAATGTGCTATGAAGTGAGCTAGTCCCTTATCTAAAAGAGGAGAAGGCAGCCACATTTGCCAAGTGGGGTTGTTGTCGCACGAAGTGTGCGACGATCGGGGGTTCCACTTCTGTCACCTCCGTGACGAGCCCCTGTTGATGCTACAAGAGGGGTTGAGCTGGTTTCGAGATCTAGAGGGAACTATGGTTTTAATTGAGAAATCCCCACAGACGGCGCCAAATTGTTTGCACAAAAACTTGATGAAGCTTTTTACAATACCAATTACAAAAGGGATAAAAGGTAAATCTCAACTAAACATAATTAACCTCAGACCGGGTTACATGAATATGGATGCCGAGGAGCGTATGCCCGTCGGTCACCATTAATAATTACAAGAATGAATTCAGTATGAGTGACAATTTTACATTATAGAATATCATCTTTTACCCGTGTATGATGGTAAACCCTATCTCATGGAAGTTCCCGACTCTCTTCTTCTTTACTGAGCTTCAAGGAATCTTCCTACTCTCATCTCGGAGAGTTTATCCCCAGTTCTTCTCCAGTCCCTTTTTATGATTTTTCTCCCCCTTTTTATGATTTTTCTCCCCCTATTTATACTCCCATGTACTTTCTTTATCCCCGGTCCTTTCTGTCATGTCATAGTTCACGACGATTATCCGGCAGAGCAGATCTATTGTCATCTCGTCTTCAGGTACAACCAACAACCAACATGGTCGTGTTCGTCGAGGCATGACCACGACTCAGTCGTCCGATCAATGGTCCGTTGGTTGCCGATTTCGTGGACAGAATTTGACCCATACAAGAGTCATTTAAAAATGAATTATAATGTAACAGTCTAATACATTATATTGCTAAAACACATTTTACATTTTGCAGGCATATACACATATGCTAAGCAATATGAAATTTAATACTTTCAAACAATGGATTATTTGTACATAGATATTTGATGTGACAAATCATACATGCATTATAAAAGGATGTTTTATAGTTTAGTGTTATCAGAATATCGGTAGGATTAAATTCTTGCAACTTGTAATCAAAAAAATTGAAAAAGAAGTGGGGAGTCAAAGATAGAAACTTATTCGTATAAGCGGATCTAGAATTTTAATTAAGGGGAGTCAAAATATAAATAATTAAATATATCGAAAAGTCAATGGGAGTTAACGTATATTAAATATATATAAAATAAAAAGAATTATCTAGCAAAAAAGTGCTCGCTTCAATGTGGCTCGGCCACTGCTTACGAGGTGTTTACACAAGACTATTTAAACTCTTATATCTTTTAATAATTAAATAAGATATATTCTTACATTAATTAATGATTTTTAAGATTAAATTGGTTAATTCCATGTAAACACCATATGAAAGCAAAAATATTTTTTTTGAAAATAATTATTGGAGAGTGATTTTGAAAATACCATATAAACACCAATTGATTAAATTGGATTATTTTTGAAGTTTTGTGAGTGATTTGAGTGAAAATTTTGAAAAATAATTTTTTGAAATTTTTTAAATCTTTAAAAATTCTCAAAATACATATTCAAGTGAAAATTAAAAATTTTAATGCTGATTTCGGAAAAAAGTGAAATTGTTCTGAAATAAAAGAAAAAAACAATTTATGTCCAAACGGGCTCTAGGTACTAGGTAGGAACTTGGGCAAGTCGCTTTGGCTCCATAGATCGCGCTTTGCATAATTTACATGCAAGTGGGACATATAAAAGGTGGGAACTATAACAGAAGGCATACCGGACGGGAGCGAAATTTGATTTGAGATACTACGAAAATGGGAGAGACCGGCGTTGCGACGGCGGAACACAATAACCAACACCATTGCGCCAATAATCTCCCACCGTCAGACCGCCCCGTCCGTGTCTACGCTGATGGGATCTACGATCTCTTCCATTTCGGCCACGCCCGCTCCCTCGAGCAAGCCAAAAAATCGTATGTGCTCTGGTATTTCTGATTCAGTCGTATTTTCACGTTATCTATGCATTTCTACCTACGTCAACTTTGATTTATTAAAGGAATACAATTGGCAGTTGTGTAGGTTACGTTGCAATATAACATAATGAATCTATTAAACATGGAAATTATTGGAATGATATGGACACCGATAGGGTGAATGTCTGGAAGCATTGGGTCTTACATATGCAGCCTTACTTTGCATTCACGGCATGAAACAACTTCAATGATATAGAGGATGCCCAGTGTAAAAAAGTTCAAAATCATAATGACTCCTCAATGATATAGTTGAGGACTAATTAATATAGCTGATCCAAAATTGTTTGGGATTGAGGTGTAGTTGAATGATTTATATTTTTTGCTATATGTGTGTAGACAGATTTTGTGTCATAGTTAGCACAATTGGTGTCATTTGGGAGGAGTCGCTTACATTAGCCGTTGGTTATAATGCAGTGATCTTTTTTCTTCAGTTAGTATCTGTATGCTCCTTCTTCAATCTGCTGTTGCTTTCTGAATTTGTGGTTGATTTTGCGTATTATATCTGTAGACTGTTGTGTCATTCACGCTCTTCACCATAATGCATTGTTGTCACCTTTGTTTACTACTTGGTTGCTTTATCTTATCTCTACTGTTCCTTGAGCCGAGGGTCTATCGGAAACAACCTCTGTATCTTTATAAGGTATAGGGGTAAGGTCTACGTACACACTACCCTCCTCAAACCCCATTTATGGGATTTCACTGGGTTTGTTGTTGTTGTATATCTGTAGACTGTGTTCCATAGGTGAACTGCCGAATAACTCAGGCATAATGGCTTCACAATTTTCTTCTTTTAACAGTTATTTTGGATGGTCACAGGTTTCCCAACACATACTTGCTTGTTGGATGTTGCTCGGATGAGATGACGCACAAATACAAGGGTAGAACTGTTATGACAGAGGAAGAGCGTTATGAATCTCTCCGCCATTGCAAGTATGTTCTTCTTTTGTTTCAATTATTTACTGCAACTATGGTTATACAGTATTCATATAGCTAATCAAATTAATTTGGGTTCAAAGCATAGTGCACGCTCGATTATAGTTAATTTTAACATCATATCTAGTTCTGACATAAGCTTCATGAAATTTTATAAAGAATGTTTATTTTCTGAATGGGATAGGTTGTCATCTTTGCAAAGTCATTACTGTTCCAAGAAACATTTATTCTCTGGATATGCCTTTTCCCCTTTTGACCTCTACATGGTGTAAATTGCCTTCTCTATTACTGGAACATTTGAACAGCCAATGATGCATGTTGGTCTTTCATGTGATTCAGCCTCATTTAATCAGCATCAGTTGTGAACAATTGGAGTAATTAAGTATATGTGCTTTTTTCCAGTCTCAAGTGTGCCGATGCTGCTTGTATTTTTTTGGGGGGAACCACCCAGGTTCCAAACTCGGATCTCTGGGTGGGAAATTTATTATAATACTCAAAATTGGTACATAAGTAAAGGCTGTTCTATTCTCGTTGTGCATATATTGGCTGACGTTATTACTTGGAAAGGCTCCATTTCTTCATAATACTTTTAGTTCCATTGCCATTAATTTTCTTTTATTATTTTTTGGTAGTAAACTATTTTAGTAACCTTATACTTTTGCCAGGTGGGTGGATGAAGTCATTCCTGATGCCCCATGGGTGATAAGTCAAGAGTTCCTTGACAAGCATCATATTGACTATGTTGCTCATGATGCCCTTCCGTAAGATTTCTTAGCTTCAGTGTTTCTTTACGATAAATGGGATTTCCTTTAGGTGGAAGAATGGGCAATCAATATCTCCATGAACTAGTGTTTGTGCTTTCGTGAAGATGATCAGTTGGATTCATACTCCCCACTCTCATTTTATATTGAACACTTTGATTTACAACTCCACTGTTTTCCAGATTTTGAAAGTTTAGAAGTATATGTTGGAAATGTTTAGGGGAAATATGATTTTTGAGAAAGCAATGGACTATGAATGACAATCATCTTACTTGAGAAAGTGGATATTTTCATGAGTCACACCTAGAAAACATACGATCTTGAGTATACTAAGGAGCTTTAAAATGAAAAAGATGGTGGATTTACCTGTAAAAATGCTTTCCAGGATTCACGTAGAGATATTATGAGTTGTATTACGTTTATTATGTAACTATGTTTGATTATAGCTTATTTTGTCCTTACGGGAGTCTTTGGACAAGTAAATACAAAAGAATCTAGAGTGGGGTTTTTCATCATATTCTTCTTATTGTTTTTCTGCTTAAACAATTGATAGTTATGCCGATGCTAGTGGAGCTGGAAAAGATGTCTATGAATTTGTAAGTAATTATTTATAGATTCTGGAATCAGGTATCATAGGCTCATAGCTCATTTATTGCTTGACTGATTCTGAAATCCAATATTTAACACTCTCCTTTGTAGGTCAAAGCTGTTGGAAGATTTAAAGAAACGAAACGAACAGATGGAATTTCAACTTCAGATGTTATAATGAGAATAGTTAAAGACTATAACAAGTATGTGGTGCGAAACTTGGATCGTGGATATTCAAGGAAGGAACTTGGTGTTAGCTATGTCAAGGCATGTTCTTTACTCAAATACGATTTTCTAACTTATTTTCATCCTTTTGGTTGCTTCACATGGTGACCTATGGGAATATACTGGGTTTGTTGTTGTTGGTTGCTTCACATGGTGTTCCTATGATATGTGATATGGACTTTTGATGAGATATTGTTTCATGTATTTAGGAAAAGCGATTGAGGGTCAACATGAGACTAATGAAGTTACAGGAGAAAGTCAAAGAACATCAAGAGAAAGTGGGAGAAAAGGTACAGTCAAATGTGAACACAATCTTTTGTTTGTGTTTATATGATACTTGAGTTATATGTGAGTAATATATAGCATTTTAATGATTGATGGGAAGAGTAGACATAGACTTCAATTCATATCTAACTAAAATTTGAAATCAAACAACTTATCAATTGGATGATACAACTACACAAATAGCTGAATTGTTCTTTTGCTTATAGCTTTTTCTTTACTTGATTAAATTTGTCTTCTTTTATGCAAGGGATGGTTTCACTTTGGTCCCCCAATATTCGCTAAATTTGGTTTTTAGTCCTTGTAATAATATCCCATCCAAGCATATTTAACTCGCGATCAGTTGAAATGTGTACTTTAGAGGAAATATGTTAAATTGACACTACATATATTACACCAAATATGGAGTAAAAGTACTGACTTAATAGATGGGTAGTTATGTGGATTAGCAAATTGCTGTCTTCACAAGTGGAGGGACTACAATGTGCATTTCTGTTACTTGAGGTTAAAGGTGTATAACTCAACACCAGGAGGGCCAGAATCATAAACTGTCAATAACCATGTGATCTAAACTGAAAATTTTCTCTATGTCAATAACTTTGATTGATCTATTATGTGCAGTATCGGATCCATCTTGAGTAAGAATATGCTGCTTCTGCTCTTGTTCTTTGGTTGATCTATTATGTTAAGATGGATATGATTTTGCATGTGCCCTTGTATTGTAGATTCAAACTGTTGCAAAAACAGCTGGTATGCATCACAATGAGTGGATTGAAAATGCTGATCGTTGGGTTGCTGGATTTCTTCAGATGTTCGAAGAGAGTTGCCATAAAATGGTGAGCAAAATCAACGAATTGTTGTATCTATTCATGAATATGCCTTTCTTCGATGATTCTTATTTTATAAATTATGGCCACTAGGGAACAGCCATCAGGGATCGAATTCAAGAACGATCAAGAGGCCAACAACCAAGGAATTTGCTGGAAAATGGAAATAAGATTGACACTGATGAAGAAGAAGATGATGAGTACTACTACGTCGAAGAGGAGGA
The DNA here is from genome assembly GCA_005239495.1 of Nicotiana undulata. Lineage (NCBI taxonomy): Eukaryota > Viridiplantae > Streptophyta > Magnoliopsida > Solanales > Solanaceae > Nicotiana > Nicotiana undulata. Next base: position 38,058 of record ML252715.1, on the reverse strand, counting down.
AGAAGAGTATTTTGACAATCAAGAACAGCATATTGAGGACAAAAAGCATTCATCATCATATGCAGAGTAACACTTGTGCCTAATAGCAGAACATCTGTTTCTTTGATTCTTGTTGTAGGTTGGTATGGAATTTTGTAGATGGCTGCTGCAGAAGATTGTCGTTGCTGCAGTGCTTGCACGGAGGTTGTGTATCTGAGCTGATTCTAGATTATAATGCATTTTTTAGTTCATTCTTTTTTTATTTGTTTATTTTATAGTTGTCCGAATTCGGTGTGAACAATTGATTGCATACATGTATTTTACTGTTCTGTTGGAATTAATCTTGCTTCAATAGTAAATGTTTTTTTTAGAAACCTGGTGTTGATGTGACAACTTTTATTTACTTTTCTTCTCTGCAGCGTAAGTATAACGAATAATTTACAGAAACTATCTTGCAAAAGGAGCAGAATTAACAGAAATTTGGGTGGGAAGTATAGTTTGATGGGAGACAACAATGAAAACATTCATATGTAAAGCAGGGAATTGTAGTACAAAAGATCTCGGATAATGGTACATCTGTGCTGGTGAGGATGTTTGCAACTTGGTTGTTTTCTCCCTAAATATAGACTAGGTAAGAGACTAGTTCAAACAACATCAATTTTCATTGCTAGCCATCAAGAATGGTCTTAAGGAAACGTCTTAAAGAAACAAAGGAAGAACCACCTTCCATTAAGACCTCTCTGCTATTGTCCCTCATTTTCTTCACTCTTTTCCTCACTGGATTTTCACTATCCATTATGCATCTTATAGCATTCTCAATCTCCTCTGCTCTCACTATTCCTCCATCACTCTTCCCCATCCTGTAATCCATTCTCAGCTCCACTGCCAGCTCAAGATCCTTCACCATCTGAAACGCGTTAATCTGCTGCTCACCATGTAGAGGCCATGTCACCATAGGAACTCCATGCCATAAACTCTCCAGTGTCGAGTTCCATCCACAATGAGATACAAAACCAGCAGTGGCTTTGTGGGCCAAAACATTCACTTGTGGTGCCCAACCACACACCATTCCCCTGTCTTTAGTCCTAATCAAGAATCCTTCTGGCAATAGCTCATCAAACTTGTCATATTCAGAACCAAGGGGCATTTTTATTGACCACAAGAACCTCACCCCGCTTTGTTCAAGAGCATTTGCCAACTCTTGTAGCTGTGGAACCTCTAGAACTCCCATGCTACCAAAGCACAGAAATAGCACAGATGATGGTTGCTGATCTTCTAGCCATTTCATTATTTCTTCCTTATTGTCCTCCCTACCCGTTTGACCTTCAAGGTCAACATGAGGTCCTATTGTATATACCGGAGGTAGTTCAGGGTTAGATGCTAATGAATTCACAGCATGAGGTTCAAGTTCAGCAAATGTGTTGATAAGAATTCCTTTGGTTTCTTTGAACCTGGCACCATGGTTCATGAAGGCTGTGTAACCTTCCTTATTGAAAGCAAACGTTGGTAAGACATTTGAAGGTACCAAGTTGGCATAGGCAGGTATATATAAATCAGGATCTGTGAGGCTAAATTCCCACCCATGTTGGCTACGCCAAACAGAGAGGTAAAGCACAAAACCAAGAAAACCTGCACCAGAAGTGAAGAAAATATAGGGAGGAATCCCAAGTTCATTTGCTACATCAACCATTGAACTGCAAAACATATCGATGACTAAGCCAACTGTTTTCGTGTTGGAGTGTTTGTTGTTGATAATAGCATCTTTGACGAGGGGTTTATAGCTTGATATGAGAAGAGAGAAGAAATTCTCCATAGACTTTGTAAACTCTTGTAAGGGTGGTAGTTCAACTTGAGCAAGTTTGATGAATCTGATCCTATGATCAACAGCAGTATTGGAGGAGAATCGTTGAATGTATGCATCTATTCCTACATCAAATGGCGCCTGAGGCCTAATGATGATCATGGTTATACATAGTTGTTCATCAAGATTGAGCAAGTTCAGCGCAAACGTGCATGTGGGGACAAGGTGACCTATGCCTGGAGCAGGAACAAAAACCAACTCTGCTTTCTTCATACTTGGTAGCTAAAACAAGATGAAGATGATGGATACTGGAAAGTAGTGCTGTGTTGAATATGTTAAAGCTTATGAAAGTGCTCATATATATACACATCGGAATTCAGCAGTCATTTTTGACATTGTCATAATTCATTTTCATTTGTCTTTTCTGAGTAATGGATGCCATGGGAAATAGAGAAGCTTTAATAATTATATGGTGGTGCAAGAACTTTTAGGGCTTTTGGCACATAACAAAAGTAAGCTTAACCTTTTTTATAGTCTTAAACATATCATTAAGGGCAAGTGAGAAATTTAAAATTAAAGTGTTTTCAAATGCACAAAGATGTCATTCTTTTTTGAACATACAAAAAAAGGAAAGAGTTTTATATAAAATGAAACAAAGAGAGAAATATTTGTAAGTAACTATTTTTAATAAGTGTAGCTCAGTAAATTAGAAAAAAGAAATAGGATTTATGAAACGATAGTCCAATAATAAGCGATCTGCTAAAATTAGTGAAACTACAATTAACAAAAATGAAATTTACTTAAGCACGTACTTCACCTATTTAAGACTAATTATGAGCAGAGTAAAATAATCGTTTTTCTTTAGAAAAAATGGAGTTGCAGCTGACGCACAAACAAGCTATCTAAAGTGCTTTTGTTACATGTGAATGTGAAACTTAGTGTCAACGGGTCAAGAATAGACGTCAATTATTAATTATTAATATATATTTATACTCTTCAACTTTTCACATATAATTTATATCGGTGATTCGAAAAATAATGAGTTTAACCTGAACTTTGAACCCGATCTAAAATCCACTTATGCAATATTTGTAGATAAATACGTCTCGATCTTTTACTTCCACATATAGTTGATCCAGCTTGGACTGGAACAGAGAGAATAGGATCTTCATTGGGTTTTTTATTTTTCTATTTTTTATAATCGAAAAATTCTTGAAAGTCAATGACATACGTTCTAATTGTATTCTTTACATTTTATATTTCATGATTAGATTGTCAATCTATTATTTAAAGTTCCTTTAAAAACCTTTTCTAGAAATTAACGACATGTTGTATTTCTACTATTCTATAAGTGGGCCACAACATGCTTGCTTGTATAAAGTTAGTTATGTAATTTCATCATTTGTTTGCTTTAACTTTGTTGCACTTGATTACATCATATGTGGGCCCCAAATTTTTTATTTTTTCACATGTAAATTTAAAGACACGTACTACAAAAGTTGGGCCATTTGAGTCCATATTTCACACGTACTATTCATGCGTCACTTCCTTTTTTTTTTTTTTTTTTTTTTTGGTACTTGTGCTCTCAGAAGAATTTTAATTCATGCAAAATATTATGAATTTATATGTTTAAATCTGTTTTATCTCTGTTTAAAATTTTCATATCTTTTAATGAAAGACTTAAAATTATTAGAAGAATTTTTAGTGACCGTAAATAAATTGTATCATACTTAAAATATTTACAATATCCTTAAAAAAAATTTAAAGCAAAAAAGAAATATATTGAAATACACAGGAGAAATAAACATAAATCAATACATTAGAAAGGTTCTTCAACAAATGAATAAATTAGGAGGAAACAATAGTGTCACGTCCTTCATATCAAGATGTCGATCTACCCCCAAATTTAAAAATGAAGTGCCACTCTTATCAAGAGCTTTCACCAATTTAGTTGCTTTTAAATAGAGTAACAAAATATTTTATGTACATTATCTTATTAATGATTTTAAGTAATTTCAAAATATTTATTGATTGATTGAAGATAACTCAAACATAAGAGTATTTTTTTAATATTGGAATTAAAATTGCACTCCAACATTTAGAACCAAAAATAGATTCCCGAATAATTTTTGAGAAAAGCTGATTTGAAATCGAAAATGTGTTTGGACTTTAATTTTGAGGCAAGTTTTTGACATGTTAAAAAAATCTTTTTTTTTTAGCAAAAAAGTCCAAAATGGTCATAATCAGCCTAAAAAGAGGTCTTAAGCTATATTTGGGAAATTTTGTTAAGGTAGTAATACTTGTTTCGTGGCTTGGTCTTCAGCATCAAGCATAACTTGTAGCAAGTAAGTGGAGTTGTTTTCACTATTTTGTCGACCCTAATCCTTAATCGGGTGATATTAATTAGCTAACTATCAGACTGATCCCCATTCCAAACACTTGCCTCCTTTCACATGCTCTTGAAGCTAATAATATACAATGACGACCATAGATCAATAAGATACACATTAGTAGATTCATATTGATATTAAAGGTCTAACAACTACTCATTTCTGATGCATCTCACAAGCAATTGAATATAAGAAATTATGACATGAGCTCAGAATTTCCTTCTTGAACACGTATTTACACATAATTATTTACCAAATAAAAAACCACCCAGAATAGGCAACAAAAATAAGATACTTCTTGCGATTTGGCTACTTAAAAGAGCTTGTTGAATAATTCTTACTATCCATTGTGGCCGTAAACATCATAGTCTGAAAAGCCCACATAAATCATCTGATTAGCTAGCTTCACCTGAAAATTAGAAGACCGCCTCGCCTATTTAGCAGTTCAATGATGGGACCAAGCGTGCCAACAACAACGTTTGTTAACACATCACATATAGTTCTCTATCCACATGGCGATCAAGTTCGACATTGGGAGCCAAGATCAGTTTGAAAGACCTTCTTCCCAATCTATATAGTTTAAAATAACCAAATAAATATTGTAACGAATTTAACATTCTCAACAAATAAACAAAATCAATAATTATCCGACAAACTTAATACATGATAATACAATATATTTAGCTATTACTAAAATAAATCCAACATAGAAAAAATAGAGTAAACAAACCCATTATTGTTGTTGATCAAGTGAATGGTCTTTTTTTGCTAACAAAATCTTTTTTTTATATGAACAGACTACTCAAACTGTCAACCAAACATATCAAATACAAAGAAGAAGTTAGAATCAACAACTTTTGCATTATTGAAACACTGGAATAGACTCTTTATTTTATATTAACGGACTACTCAAACAAACCTATATAATCAAGTTAATTCAAGTAAATCACTAGAAGAACAGGTCAAAACATTAAAGAACAATGAGATTTGAATCAATGAACCAAACTGGCCATTGTTGTCGTCTTCGTCACAGGTTTGAAGAGTGAGGGTATAATTCCATATGAACCAAAACGATAGTAATAATTTATGCCTCCGCTACGTGCCAAGTCCTCCGACAGTAATGCATTTTAGAAGATCCAACAATGATACAACAATATTTTTAGAAAGTCCGAGCAACCGAACTAACAACAACTCTCACTTTTTCTCAACAACCAGACACTTTATAGGACCATAGCATTGGGTGGTCCCAATAGCTAGTTGACTTTATTGCTGTAGAAAAAAAGAACCAAAGCAAAACTAACGAACAACTTTATGGGGAAGACTGAAGAGCCTATAGTGGGAAAAAAGGAGGGGTGAATGAGCTTTAGTTGAAGACAAGACAGCGTTCCTCTAGAGAGTTAGCCTCAATTTGGAGAAATTTTCATGTGAATAGAACTAATGGTCTACCACAATAAAGTCTAAACTGAATTTTGTTAGCAGAAAAAGAAAAAAAACTTGACTTTCCCTATATGTCGTAAGAAAAAAAAAAAGGCAGTCCGATGCTCTAAGCTTTCACTATGTGCAGGTTTCGGAGAAGGGCCGGACCACAAGGTTCTATTGTATAGGGTCTTAACCTGTATTTTGCAAGAGGCTATTTCCACAGCTTGAACACGTAACCTCCTGGTCCTATGTCATAAGAAACTAGCAAGAAATTCATCAACCTAGCTAGCGCCAAAAATTACTAATAAGCTACATAAAATTGTAAAATAACCACAACATCAAAACATAATAAAATCATCTCCATAAGTTTTGATGATAACAAACTTACCATTAAAATTTCAATCAAGTAAAAGAATGGTAGTTATTTGTGGCCATTGTTAACTTGCGGAATTCAGAAAGGGGAAAAATTAAGATCTGATTGAAAAATACTTAAAGATCCAGACTACTATGGAAGGAGATGAGACTTGCGTACTTCACATAATAATCTATAGGATGGGATTGAAGGAATATATTAGGATATCATTTATCAAGGGAAAATGGAGCAAGGCTAAGAAATATTCTGGAATCGACAAGAAGAGTCAAATATAGAATGTTTTCAGTTGAACTTTTCCCTCTTTATAGCATTATGAAAGGGGCTTAAGCTATTCCGGGAAAATGTAGCCTAAGCTATCAAAAAGTATGGTATTTGATCAAAGGCCACACCTTTTGATTTTAGGCCACGCTTTTCAGAGGTTGACATAAACTAGCGTAATCTTTTCCTTAAAACTATGCTTTTTAAGTGTTACTTTAGAATCCACGCTTCAAAAGTGTACTATAAGGTATAACGATTGCGCTTGTACATACCCCTTGCAGCAACACTTTTAAAGTCCTAAACAACACTTCCAATACATGGCCTTTGATACTTTATAGGCCATACTTTTCATGCAACAACCCTTGTAAATTATTGCCTTTCTTATAAAATTACATTTTAAAAATATATTTATTAACATACATATATAAAATTATCATATATTTTGAGATCAATGCTAAAGAGGATCTCAACTACATCAACTAACAAATAACAAAAAAAATTCAAATGCATACACTTGCTATTAACTTCTGCAAAAATATATGTATTGCACTACTACATTAACTAATAAATTATATTGCTCAGAAGTGCATCTGTCATGAACCAAAACTTAGCATATCGTGATGGCTCCAAACATGGTACTAGGCAAGCCGGCACCTCATAATATTTCCTACACTTTTAAGTAAACAATGATATAACACAAGTTTGAATAATTAAAGTTCTCATAACTGGATGGGAAGTCAAAACTCAATACGTAAGTTTCCAATACAACACAAGTCTGAAAATACTGTCTATGAAAAACTAAAAATAAATACATAAAGCTGAGAGATAGGGAGGGATAGTCAAGGTCTGCGAACGCCGGACAACTACCTTGAAAACTCCAAATGATCAAGCTGCTTAGATAATCAACACCCACTATGTCCGAAAATACCTGAATTTGGACACGAAGTGTAGGATGTAGCTGAGTACTACCAACTCAATAAGTAACAAGACTAACTATTGGACTGAAAGTAGTGACGAGCTTCACGGATACAGTTCAATTGCAGAAAAAAACAATACAGGAAAATATGCATGCTTCCAAGTTCGACAGTTAAAGCTAAATAGTTAATTCATGTTAAGTTCAATTGAAACTGGATATAGTATCTCTCAGAGACTTCATGACAGTGATACATGCCAGCTGAAGTACAATAGTAATGAAATCAAATGCATATTCTCAGAGTAGCAGTCACTCAGTCATTCCATTCACTCCAACCTCATAGTCCTTCATTCCTCGCTATCTCTCATCTCTCCCAGACACTCGCACTTGCACTCAGTAGGTACCTGCGCTTACTAGATGTGTACAGACTTCAGAAAGGCTCCTTCATCCCAAGCGCTATAACAAGTCAATCGCGGCATAAATCAACAAAACATCATGCGACGTGCAACCCACTCCCATAAATATCCTCACAATCAGGCCCTTAGCCTCGCTCAGTCATCAATTTCTCCAGTCTCTCGGGCTCTTAATAATCATGATAATCAGCCCAAACAACGATGATATAATGTATCAATAAAGAACAATAGAGACTAAGATATAATATACAAGTAAAACTGTGACTGAGTAAAAAACAACAATTTAGCAGATAATTCAATATGTAACACGACCTCTGTGGGTTCCTATAGTACCAACACATAGCCTAAACATGATTTCTAACATGATTTGCAATTCAATTTCTATAACACATGGAGATTATACGGATAACAATAGATTATTTAACTATATAGTTCCATGGAATTGACCAAGACACAATTTTTATAATGCACGCCCATACGTCCGTCACCTAGCATGTGCGTCACCTCAAAATCAAATCACGTGACACATAATACGAGGTTTCATACCCTCAGAGCAAAATTTAGAACTGTTAATTACCTCAATCCATGCACCCTTGCTTCACGAATCAGCTCCAAATGCCTCGAATCTAGCCACAACAGTTCGATACCATCAACACGAGCTAAAAGAATCAATTCCACAAGAAAATACTAAGTTATTAATCAAAAGTCAAAAGTCGACTCAAAAAGCCGGCTCTCGGGACCACGTATTGAAATTCGATAAAAGTCATAAAATCCGAAAGCCCATTCAACCACGAGTCATATCATTCCAATTTTACCAAAATCTGACACCAAATCGTCACTCAAATCCCCAAAATAAACTCTCCAAATTTCTAGCCTCAAACACCCAAATTACACCTCAAAACTACACAATCTTGGTGGGAAAATCATTGGGGAAACATAATTATTGAATGAATTAAAACAAAAGTGACTTACCTCAAGGGTCCCTTCGAAATCCCACTCAAAAATTGCCTAAGCCTGAGCTTGAAATGTACGAAAATGAAGAAAATCTCGAAAACCCTCGAATTTAAACATTGCCTAGTGCTTTCGCACCTGCGGACAAATATCCGCACCTACAAAATCGTTTTTGCGGAAAATCCTCCGCTTCTGCGGAAGTCACTTAAGTCTAAAGGGTCCGCACCTGCGCTCCAAGTTTCGCACCTGCGGAAGAACTTCTGCGGCCCATGATCTGCTTCTGCGAAGGCAACCTACGCCCCTCTTCTCTGCATTTGCGGTGCCTTGCTCGCACATGCCGGCTAGCTAGTGCAGATTACTCCTCGCACCTACGTCCTACCCCAGGACAGTGCAGGTCCGCACCTGTGCAACATCAGCCGCACCTGCGGCATCACACCTACCACCAAGACCATCGCAGGTGCGATCACACTAAAAGGCTCCCAGCTTTAGATATCTTTCAAACTCCAAATTCGATTCGTTAACCATCCGAACTCCGCCCGAGGCTCCCTGGACCTCAACCAAATATACCAACAAGTCCTAAAACATGATACGAACTTAGTCGAGCCCTCAAATCACATCAAATAACATAAAAAACCACGAATCACACCCCAATTCAAGCCTATTGAAACTAAGAAATTCAACTTCTACAAACGACGCTGAAATCTATCAAATTACGTCCAATTGATCTTAAATTTTTTACACAAGTCACAAATGACACCATGTACCTACTCAAACTCCCAGAACCCCAATCCAAACCCTCTAACCACAAAGTCCACTCTCGGTCAAACTTTTAAATTTCCGACTTTCGCCATTTCAAGACTTAATCAACCACGAACCTCCAAATAACTATCCGAACACGTTCCTAAGTCCAAAATCACCCAACATAGCTAATAGAACCATCAATACTCCATTTCGGAGTCGTCTACACATAAGTCAACATCTGGTCAACCTTGAGACTAAGTGTCTCAATTCATTCTGAAACATCCCCGGACCCAAACCAACTACCTCGAAAAGTCACATAACAAAGTTTAAAAGGGAATGAATAGTAAATGGGGGAACAAGGCCACAACTCTTAAAATGACCGGCCGGGTCATTACATTCTCCCTCTTTTAAACAAACTTTCATCCTCGAACGGGTCTAGAAACGTACTTCAAGTCTCAAATAGGTGTGGATATCTGCTCCGTATCTCCCGCTCGGTCTCCCACGTAGCCTCCTCAACTGGATGACCTCTCCACTGCACCTTCATCGAAGCTTTGTCTTTTGACCCTCAACTTTCGAACCTGCCAATCCAAAATTGCCACCGACTCCACATCATAAGTCAAATCCCCATCAAACTGAACCGTGATGCAATCCAATACGTGAGACGAATCACTAACAAACTTCTATAGCATAGAAACATGAAATACTGTATGAACACTAGAAAGGCTAGGTGGAAAGGCATGCTTGTAAGCCACATCTCCAATCCTCTTAAGTACCTCAAACGGCCCAATATACTGAGGGCTCAACTTGCCCTTTTTTCCGAACCTCATAACATCCTTCATGGGTGAAACCTTGAGTAGTAGCTTCTCCTCAACCATGAAATCACCTCACGAACCTTCCTATCGGCATGGTCGCGCCCTTTTTTCTCGCGAAATTGATTTCTACATGTGACAACTCTTTTAAATGGGTATTAAAAGAGAAGAGTCCCCACCTAACAATTTTAAGGTGCATTAGGGCACCTATTCTGAAAATAACTCTATTTGACTATGTCACGACCCAAACCGGTGGGCCGCGACGGGCATCCGGTACCTTACTCAACAGAATACCAACATATCTTTTTGTAACATGCTATCATAAGTAAATGAGACAGAAAGGCTGTCGTAGGACAACCAGAATAAAACATGTAATACCAACTTATACATAAGACATACGTGCATATAATATCAAAATGATTACTCGTACACTAAACATAGGCCGACAAACCATACAATCTTTTACTTACATGACATATGTCTACAATCCTCTAAGAGTACATAACCGTCGAAAGTCCGGGACAGGGCCCCGACATACCAATACATACGTGTCCAATACATACTTACCAAATAGGCGACTTCGGAGCAAATGTAGCGCACCAACACCTTCCACTGAGCTGATAGCTTATTTGGAGGACTCTCAACCTGTCTATTGGGACCTGCAGGCATGAAAGGAAGCGTCCCCAGGAAAAAGGGACGTCAGTACAAATAATGTACCGAGTATGTAAGGAATGAAAATCAGTAAATAATAGACATGAGAGAAAATAGAGTAAAAGACTCGACATGTAAGTCTGAATAGATCTGTGAATCCTTTAATATTTAAAATGTCATGCATAATCGTATAAATGCCATACCATGCATGGGTATATGCATTCATAGCATCATCAGGCCTCTGAGGGCATCCCATCATATAATCTCAGCCACTGTGGGCAAATCATCAACGTATACCAGTTGATCAGGTGGTGATGCGTATATAACGCATAACCTTTTCCCATATCCCATATACATATATTATACATATGTATGCGTATATAATGCCATCTGGTCATGGTTTAATGTAAATGAATTCAATGCATGAGAAGTACGTCAATAAAATCTTTCGGAGTGTCATAAGACCATTATGACTTTGATTAATATCACGAAATAAACTTTATCAACTTACATATTTTCTGAGACCCATGAACAGATGATAGAATAATATGACATATTGGGAATCAAGAACATAAGCATCTCTAATATTTCTATGAATAGAGTCATGTATGGAAATTGTAAATTTGCTCGTTTTATTTGTGTCGTATGGATCATGCCAAAAGAAATAAGGGATAGCCTTAACATACCTGAGTCGGTTCTCCGGACAATCCCTCTAACACACGACAATCGTGATAAAACACATGATAGCAAGACCGGAGTAGGAAAAATCCGCACGATATTCTTGAGAAAGATTGCACCGTACTTCCTTAAAAATTCAAGATCTCACGTTGCTTTGAATTGTTGAAGATCCTATCTTGCATATGACTTACGTTTGAGAATAATGTTTGTAACATACAAAAATTTACGTTTGAATGCGTATGAATGGATTTGTGACTTATGTCTCTTAAGAATGGATATGACTCATGTTATATGTGTCTTTCCTTTGTTAAAAGGAAATGACACACATTCTTAAGACTTGCCACATAACATAGTGACTTATGAGTCACCATTCTTAGATGGGTTAGCTTCCACATGGTTGATGTAATTGTTATCCCAATTATTTGAATTGATTATCCACTAATCACTTGATTAACTTGTTAATCTCCCATTAACTAATAATTATTAATTATTTAAAATAATTAGGAATTATCTCAAACAACTTAAAATACTACTCACTTTTAATACCCTTTGTACACCTTACTATTATAGTCATGTAGTACCATGTATGGCACTAGTCCATAGATACCGGGTATTATAGCTTGGACCGTATTTTATCCCAACTTGACAAACTTCGACGAAACTCATTTTTTTCGATTCGCTTAACCTTTCACCTTCACGAATTTACTTATCACTTTTTTGAAATAGCGTAATACTTATAATCCCAAAATAATCTTATTCCCGAATTTACGTTGATTAACTTACGACGAAATTTTTAACGTACGAGAATACGGGATGTAACATTTTATTTCCGAGCTTTCATTAATTTACTTATGGGCGTACTTCTACGTACGAAAACGTGGGGTAACATCATTCCCCTCTTTGGAACATTCGTCCTCGAATGTTGGCAATGCACTTATCATTTTCATAACCTATGTCTTCTGAATACTTTAGTACTCCTCTTGCCATCTGTTTTGTGAATGGATCCTAAAGGCCGGGATATTCCCCTCTTTAGGCCTCTTTCACACACCACGACTTGTGGTTGAAATTCTTCCAATCTCGCAACTGTTGCTACCTTTAGTCATATATCCGTTTATCCATCCATATGACTTTACTACCATAGCTCTTACTTTGATTTATCGTTACTGAGGTCTGATACCGAAATCTAGGTTACTTTCGTTGCTTATCCCATATGTATAAATCTAAGTCCTTTAAAGCTTCCTCATTACTGTTCATCTTAAGAATGACAACCTAATCTCATCTCATACTTCATGACTTTTGTCCATCTATTGTTAATTCACCTAAATATTAATCTACAATATACCACTGATAACTTGAAACTTCTTACGTCATACCTTGCCACTAGGGCTTACATTGCATCGAGGAATATTTGAAGTGATTTTCCTGATCCACTTAGGGGTGATACTGTACTTCAATGACCGTATTTTATAGCATCCCAATGTGATTCACTTACATGGCTATTTTAATCTCATACAATCCATGAACTCTTATTCAAATCATTACTCACTCGAAGGCCTAAACATCATCCTTTATCCATCACAATTACACCCTCGTTGTACTATCAGGGAAGCATTCCATCTCTTCTAAATGCTACTAGTCTTAGACTTCTTTGAGTTCATATAGGCTATACTGAGCTTTCTATAACTTAGAGAAACCATCAGCTCTTCTTGTTTTCATGGGCTTAATCCCGAGGACTTATATATTCTCGTCACCTTCTCACTCGCCTTTTCTTATCATTACTCCTGTCTTCCTAAAGCCTTGTCGCTCTACCATACTTTAGCTTGCGACCTACACATATCCATTTATATTACTCGCAACCTTCCTTCAGCTCTCTTGCACCATATATTTCCTTGTGTTATTCTGGAACATCAAGTGAGACATCACATCGTCTCTAACTCTTCTTTACTCTCTTAACTAGACCTCTCGATACGTAGGAACCATAGGCTGGAAGATATGCCACTAACGATGCTCCTATCATTCATGGATATGGAATCCCCGTGCTTCTGCCTTCTATCCAAAGTATGGACTATTCACAACCTTTTGCATTTGAGTATCTCGTACGTTGTTCACCTTTACCTTACTAACTTTAATGTCTCGCATCTTATCTTCTATCTCTTTCATGGCCTCCCTTTCTCCTAGGTATAACTCACATCCATAACTTGAACTTCTATTATAATACTTGCACCTCTTTACATGATTCAGTGAGAGCTGTATATTGACTTCTTACGAGGCTGGTATGGTATATGGTTGTTGTACTATCTCTCTTGTACCTCTGATATTAAGAGTGATTCTGCAATATACTCAATCCCGATTTCTATAGTTTTCTAGGTCCAATAATTAGACTCCCAATTTACTTCTTTGATGTAACTCTTTAGTTCCCTGTTCCCTATGATCAACCTTATATATGCTTAAGCGGTCTTCCGATCTGCGGCTCATGATATTAGTTATTACTTTAGCCCCTCATGTACGCTATGGAATATCCATGATACAATCTTCTAAAAATTCAATCCTTTGTCTATGACTTGGGCTCAATTCTTTCTTTTAAGTTATACCGGAATCTTCTATGGCTGTATAATTGTCAACATATATGCTGCATGGATAATAATCCTAACTCTTAAGTGCATTCATAATGTAATAACTCCAGATCATTGATTGAATAATTCCTTTCGTCCCTTCCCGACTTTCTTTAATTGCAAGCAATTGTTTTTCCTGGTCGTTCTGCCACTTGTTGCATGAGTACATGGCTTATCTTAGTTTCCACGCATGAGTACTTGGGGTTCACCCCCTGTTTGGGGTTCATCTTCTGCTTCTTCATCCCCGGAGTGTTCATCTGACAGGGAAGCTGTGGGTGAGGTGGAGTCGTCATGATCATCCCCTGCAGCTGAGCCTTTCAGACAACTCAGAATGGGTTGATGCTTGGGCAGGGGGAGAGTCAGATGGCTCATTGGTCAACCTAAAACTCTCCGGAAATTCTGGGTAGTGCTCTAGTATGGATTCTGAAGACTCTCCTCCGGAGGGTACATACTCACTTCCCAATTGGGACGCATCTCTATCCATGGCCCGAATTGCTTTTCTTGTCTCTTTCATAGCTTGCCGGACTTTGGGGGCCAGTTTGATTGTCCCTTGGCTTTTCCCCCGGGATGAATCTCCCCTGCCACTTGGTTTTCGACCACCTCCTCTTGATTGTACCATGATCTGCAAGTTCAAAACATTTAAACATTGTTAGTACCCAAGCAGTGGATAGATGGGAGACCAGAGGAACATCAGATACAGATAAATGAGTTGCAGAAGTGGGATCGCGGACCGCGTAAAAGCGACCGCGGTCCGCAGTGAGGAGGGTAAAAAAGAATGAACTCTCTGAAGGTGGGCACCGCGGACCGCGTAAAAGCGACCGCGGTCCGCACTCAGGCCTCGCGGACCGCACAAAAATGACCGCGGTCCGCGGAGAAGTGGGGTTCAAACTACCCACTTCTCTGAAGTCAAGCACCGTGAACCGCACAAAAAGGACCGCGGTCATCAAGTGGAAATTGACAATTCAAACACCACGGTCCGCGTAAAAGCACCGCGGACCGCACTAATTCCAAAAACCTAGGGTTTCAATTTTACAGTTAATTTCAAGTTCAAAGGCACATGATATTAAAACCCTAAGTGTTTAATCAGTGAAATTAACTACAAATGATCTAAATTGAGCATTATGAACTAACCCTAACATGGTTAAAGGCTTAATAGAAGAAAAAGAGAAGAAAATCTACCAAATAAACAAGCAAATAATCAAATTAATAAGTTATGGAAGCACAATTACACTTACTAGATGTGGGATGAAGATTAGATGAATGAAATGGACACTTGAAAGTATGGAGAGTTATGCACAGGTGAAATTTTAATGTGGAGAGTCAAAGTGCGTAAAGTGTAAAATGAAGCCCTGAAGGTCTATTTATAGAAAGGGGCCTGGGACCCACTGTACTTACCCACCGCGGACCGTGTAAAAGCGACTGTGGTCATTCAGCTTTCCGGGCAAATGGACAAATGGCCACCGCGAAAATTCAACCGCGGCCATAGTGGTTCATCGCGGTCCGCGAAAAAGGGTACCGCGGCCGCGGTGCAAACTTCAGAGACTTATATTCCTGTGAGATGGCTCCGCGGACCTCGAAAAGAGGACCGCAGTCCGCAATGCAAACTTCAGAGAGCTGACATTCCAACACTTAGCTTTTTGCCCTGCATCAAAATAATTCCTACAATGTACCAAAACCAGTTAGTGCAAAAATGAGTTCTATACTACCAAGAAAACCAAAGAAAAACAAAAAATAAAGACACATGGGTTGCCTCCCAAGAAGCGCCTGATTTAACGTCGCGGCACGACGCATGTTACCAAGTTCATTTGAGATGGAAGAGTGCCACCACATGGCTGTCATCAATTTTGCCCAGGTAGTGCTTGACCCTGTGCCCATTGACTCTGAAAATCTCTCCACTTTTGTTCTTTAGATCAAGTGCACCAAACTGAGTCATAAACACAACTTCAAAAGGTCCGCTCCATTTTGACTTAAGCTTTCCCGGAAATAGACGTAACCGAGAGTTGAACAAGAGAACCAAGTCACCTACTTTGAACTCCTTGCCACGAGAATACTTATCATGAAGGTACTTCATTTTGTCCTTGTACAAGGGCGAACTGGAGTAGGCATGGAATCTGAATTCGTCAAGTTCATTAAGCTGCTCCACACGAAGATTGACTGCCACATCCCATTCAAGATTCAACTTTCTCAAGGCCCACATGGCCTTGTGCTCTAACTCAACCGGTAGATGGCAATAATTCCCGAACACCAATCGGTACGGAGACATACCGATCGGGGTCTTGTAGGCAGTCCTGTAAGCCCATAGAGCGTCATCCAACTTCTTTGACCAATCGGTCCTATTTGCATTGACCGTTTTTGACAATATACTCTTTATTTCCTTGTTTGAGACTTCAACTTGGANACGGGCCCATGAAATCGATACCCCATACATCAAAAATATCCACTTCGAGAATAGTATTGAGAGACATCTCATCTTTCTTTGAAATTCCTCCGGCCCTCTGACATTCATCACATCTCTTGACCAATTCACCGGCATCTTCGTACAATGTAGGCCAAAAGAAATCACAACTCAGCACCTTTGATGCAGTCCTTTCCCCTCCATGATGACCACCATACGGTGAGGAGTGGCAAGACTCAAGAATCGACCTTTGTTCTTCTTCCGGTACACATCGCCGGATGACCCCATCAGTGCAAATCTTGAATAAATATGGTTCATCCCAATAGAAGCCCATGTTATCCCTCTTAAGCTTCTTCCTTTGGTTAGAAGAGAGCACAAGAGGAACAACACCCGTGACAAGATAGTTGGCAATGTCGGAAAATCATGGCATTTCTTGCATTGACACCGAAAGAAGTTGCTCATCGGGGAAACTGTCATTAATTTCAAGCCCATCACAAGGTTGACCTTGCTCCACCAATCAAGAAAGATGGTCGGCCACTTGGTTTTCACTTCATTTTTTATCAACAATCTCCAAGTCGAACTCTTGAAGCAACAATACCCAACGCATGAGTCTCGCTTTGGAATCCTTTTTGTTCATGAGATACCGGAGTGCCGCATGGTCAGTTTCAACTATGACCTTGTCACCCATCAAGTAAGGACGAAATTTCTCCATCGCAAAGACTATTTCCAAAAGCTCCTTCTTCGTGACAGTGTAATTCATTTGGGCCGAGTTTATTGTTTTGCTAGCATAATAGATAGGGTGGAAGATCTTGTTCACCCTCTGTCCCAACACCGCACCCACAACTACATCACTAGAGTCACGCATAAGCTCGAAAGGAGAGCTCCAATACGGCACCGTGATGATAGGAGTTATGGTAAGCTTGTGCTTCAACAATTCAAAGGCAGTCATGCAATTCTCATCAAAATGAATTCTCTAGCAATTTGCACAAAGGATTGACCACCTTAGAGAAGTCCTTAATGAAACGCCGATAGAACCCAATGTGCCCAAGGACCCTAACCGAAGTTGGTGGTGGCAACTTAGAAATCACTTCAATTTTTGCTTTGTCCACTTCAATACCATTCCTCGAGATCTTGTGGCCCAACACTATTTCTTCTTCCACCATAAAATGACACTTTTCCTAGTTCAACACCAAGTTGGTCTCTTCACAAGAGCAAGGACTTTGTCAAGATTACTCAAACACTCATCGAAGGAATCCCTAACTACACTAAAGTCATCCATAAAAACCTCGAGGAAATCTTCAACCATATCTGTAAAGATCGCCATCATGCACCGCTGGAAAGTGGCGGGTGCATTGCAAAGACCAAAAGGCATACGGGCGAAGGCAAAGGTACCATAAGGACATGTGAAAGTGGTTTTTTCTTGATCCTTCGGGGCAATCAAAATCTAATTATAACCTGAATACCCGTCAAGAAAGCTGTAGAAATCCCGACCCGCAAGCCGATCTAACATTTGATCCAAGAAAGGTAAGGGGAAATGGTCCTTGCGGGTCACTTTGTTGAGCTTTCGATAATCCATACACACCCGCCAACCTGTGACCATTCTCGTTGGAATGAGTTCATTTTTATCATTTTGGACCACCGTCATTCCACCCTTCTTCGGAACACATTGGACCGGAGAAGTCCAAGCACTATCCGAAATTGGGTAGACAACCCCCGCATCAAGCCATTTAATTATTTCTTTCTTCACCACCTCTTGCATTGCCTCGTTGAGCCTCCGTTGGTGTTCTACGGAAGTCTTTGCTCCATCCTCCAAGATGATTTTGTGCATGCAAAAAGTGGAGCTTATTCCCCGAATGTCCGCAAGAGTCCATCCTATTGCTTTCTTCCTCCTCTGTAGCACATTTAAAGTTGAGTCTACCTGCAATTGGGTTATGCAAGAGGAAAGAATGACAGGAAAAGTACGAGAGGGACCAAGATATTCATACCTGAGGTGGGAGGGTAGTGGCTTCAACTCCAAAGTTGGGGGCTCTTCAATTGAAGGCTTTGTTGGTGGAGCCTTCTGGTTCTCCAAGTCCAATGATAGCTTCCTGGGACCATAGGAGTAAGAACCCATGCCTTTAAGGGCATTGGTACTTTCAAGAAAACCATCTACCACGGTGTCCTCGTGGTCCAATAAGGCAGCCTCCACTGGATCATCAACATGAATCATAGAGCTTGCATCATCAATAATCACCTCAGCGACGAGGTCCATAAAGGAGCATACTTTTGTACTGTTTGGCTTCTTCATTGACTTACACACATGGAATACCACCTTCTCATTTCCCACTCGGAAAGTGAGCTCCCCAGCTTCCACATCAACAAAGGCCTTCCCCGTTGCAAGGAAGGGCCTTCCTAAAATGATGGGGACCTCAAAATACACTTCACAATCCAATATGACAAAGTCCGCGGGCAAAATAGACCTATTCGCCATTTTCAAACGCATGGAGGTTGCCCTAGGTTGCCCAATCCCCAATGTTTTAAATACCGAGTATGGCATAAAGTTTATACTCGCTCTAAGGTCACACAAGGCTTTAGCAAAATCCGCACTCCAAATTGTGCAAGGAATGGTAAAAGCTCCCGGGTCTTCAAGTTTGGGTGCCATTGAATGAACTATGGCACTCACTTGGTGAGTCATCTTGATGGTTTCACACTCCATAGACCGCTTTTTAGTGACTAAGTCCTTCATGAACTTAGCATACCCGGGCATTTGTTCCAAGGCTTCAACCAACGGGACATTGATGTAAAGATTCTTCATCATATCAATAAACTTCTTGAATTGAGTCTCTTGCTTTTGTTTCGCCAACTCTTGAGGGTATGGAGGGGGGGGCCTAGGCAATGGTGCCTTGGCTTGTGGGATCATCGGCTCCAGCATATCAATCACGTGTTCCCTAGACGGGTTCACGTCCCTTTGCAAATCCTCCCCATTATCATGGATATCAATTCTCACCTCACTAGTAGTTGGCTCTTCCACCACTTGCTCAACTTCAATTGGTAACTCATCATGGGGCAATGCATCATCATCAACAACAATTCACTTTTGCCTAGAAGTACTTTCTTCACCACCTTTTCCACTTCTCGTGGTCACCGCCATGGCGTGACCGGTATTATTATTGTTCCTACCCTTCGGGTTCACCATTGTATCACTCGGTAGTGCACCCTTTGGGCGTGTGTTTAAGGAATGAGAAATTTGGCCCATTTGTACTTCAAGGTTCCTAATGGAGGTGTTGTGAGAGACCAACCGAGCATCGAAGTCCGCATTTCGCTCCATCATCTGCTTGAACATGTGTTCAAGTCTCCCCATATCATTGCTTGATGAGATTTGTCCTTGAGATTGGTATGGGGGTGGATTGCTTGGTTGTTGGTACATCGGGGGCCTTTGAAAGCCTGACCCCTGGTTACCATTGCCACCCCAGTTGTTGTTGTTGTTGCCTCCACTCCAATTGTCATCGTTGTTGTTCCCCCATTGTCGATCATTGTTGTTCCCCCAATTCCGTGCATTGTTGTTATCGTTCCAATTTCTTTGTCTTTGATTACCCCAACTTTGATTGTTGCCTTGGTTTCTCCAGTTTTGATTGTTGCTTTGACTGTTTCCTTTACCTTGGTAATTATTAGCATACATCACATCCTCTTCTTGATCATCATATTCCTCTTCTTGACTATATCCACTTAGCCCTTGGTCACCCTGATCATTGTTGCTTTGCTTAGAATTTCCCCGAGGTCTTCTTTGGTTCACTCCCTCCATGGCATTTACTTGCTTTGGCCTTTTTAATTGTTGAAGCTGGGCCTTTGCAAGTTGGTTCATAGTGGTCGTGAGTGTGGACACCCAATTTTGTCCCTCCTTTCTTCTAATTAACTTTCTTGAGCTCCTAAGTTTTTGCTACTATTTGTTTTTAATGACAATTGTTACTACTACTATCATTAGTATTAGTATTATTATTTATACTATTATTATTTTTTAGAATTACTACTTTTACTATTATCACTATCATCATCATCACCATCATCATCATCATCATCATCATCATCATCATCATCATCATCATCATCATCATCATCATCATCATCATCATCATTATTACTACTACTACTACTACTACCACCACTTTATTATTAATACTACCACTATATAATTTTAATACTATTATTATTATTATTATCATTGTTAATACTATTGTTGCAATTAGTACTGTTACTACTCTAAATTATCTACTTAATATGATTTTATCATGTATAAATTTATCAATTTAGGAGCCCAAAGAAATTTAGGAAGAAAGAAAATAACAAATTAAGCCCAATCTTGCCTTTTCAAATAAACCCATCAAGAACATGCCCAATTCGGCCCAAATCCACCAAACCAGCAGCCTAAAATTCTCAACTTCAGCCCAACCATAGAATACTCTAGAACCCACCAAAACTACGTCGTTTTGATAAATATTCTAGACTTAATCGCAGCCGTATAAGCTCTTAATCCAACGACTGAAATTATTTATTTCATTCCCAAAGACCTAAACACAATTAGACGTTCAATCTTTCCATTATTTGTCCAAAAACAGACGCTCCTTATCCCTTTCCTCTTCTTCACAAAAATCCAATCTTCTTCATCCCCTACATCAGAATTTGGTGCATCATTTTTGTGCATATGTCATTTTCCCTCTATCTCATCTTTTGTCTTGATTGCTTTCTTTTATCTCTTTTTTTTGTCATGAATCTTCAAGGTGCAGACCAAATCTCACCATTTCGGGTATGGCCTGAAGAATCACGTGAAGATCCAGGCCCTCCAACGTTCTAATTTCAAACGGGCACTTTTGACTCGATTCAAGCCACAAAATCCCGCCCAAAATCATCTCTCTAAGAACCCTAATTTTCCTCTATAAATACCTTCTTTTGTTTTCTGATAAAAGGGAGGTGGAAGGGACAAGAAACACGACTTTACATTTTCAAAATACCAAGTCTATGAAAGAATCCGCCTCTGGCCGAACACTATCGGTTTTTACTCTCACAGTTGTTAACTTTCTTTCTGTCGCGGTGAACTTTGGCCGTGACAGATATTCGAACTCGTTCGGCTTGAATTTTGGATCTTTTGTGACAAGAAAGTAGATTCTAGGCAACGCCGACCCGGTTCACTGCCCTACAAACGGTAAATTCAACTCCTCATCTTGTACTTTTATCTATTACGTTTTTTAGAATTTGTTCTGTTTAGGAATTCATGTTTAATTTTCCTGCTTCTTGTATGTTTAATATAGCTAATAAAAGACAAATGGAGTCTAAGAATTATAAACATATTTTTTTAAATAAGTGTGAATTTTTTTAGAAGTTTAATACTTAAGCTTCTGCAGTTCCTATTGCTAATATGTTTTCATGTTTAAGACCTCAAAACTTGAAGTGTATATTCCATGTTAATAAAAGCTAGAAATCGTGACTTAGGACCTTCACTTTGTTATTAGAGAAAAACCGAAAATTGATGAAAGATTGGTCTGGAAGGATCCAAAACGTGATTAAGGCGTATGAGGCCTATACTGGTGAGGTATGCGGCCCTAACAAGGATTATGAAATGCATTTCTTAAGGAAGGTGGAAAGAATTGATTCTCTCTCATGAGGAGTTCCAGCACGGTGTAGAGCTTAAAGCATGTCCATAGGAATCTTCTATTATGTGTACTACCTCTATGAGCTTGTAGGATAATAGTCATAGCATTTTTAATATCTCACGCATATTTAAACAAGTAAGAATATTTTTTCTTCTTCTTTGATTATAGATAATATTTAAACTTAGAATGTATCTTTAAATAAGTTTCCCTTTATACAACATGGGTGGCATTGAAGTACGCTATGTTCTTTTCTCTAGTTTTGACATTGCCATATGTACGATTACGTGCAGTAAACATCATGATTTTGAGTCCCTTTAAGCTTAGACACCATTTCTTAAGAATGTTTGTTGTTACGAGTGATTTAACAAGCTTCGGCATCTTAATGCATTACAAGTTTTCTTTGTTCATCATATAAGAGAACATGTCAAAAGGTTGCTGCTATATTAGTCAACGGAAAAGTATCTAAAGTAACATGTCAAACTCTAATGCTTAGAATTAGCTTTGGGCCATTTGTGGAATCCATGAGTTATCCTTTGTACGCTATTACATGAATTTGTTTGAACTTTTGGAGATGACATATGTGTTCATATGAACTTGAGCGGATTAATCTTAAAGATTTCCACTTGACTAACTAATGTTAAAATGATTCTTCTGTAAGGCAGCGTCATTATCTGTTGCTCTCATTTTGTCTCTTAGGAAATATGTATTTAGGATTTTAGCAAAGGGCCTTCATATGAAAAATGATAATGTTCTTTATTTATTTTTGTCATCTAGAAATATTGTTTTGGGAGGCTAAAGGATAATACTTGTGCTGGAATATAGGAAGTTTGTTGAAAGTTTGAAAGTATGGGATCTTTCAGCAGTTGTCATGTGTTAGACTAGCTTAATATATGAGTTGATAGTTTATCTTGGTTATAATTCTATACTCTGTTAAGAATCAAATTTTCTCTACTAATCCCTTTCTTATCTTACTTTTCTTTGTTTTGCATAAACGCACAACGAGACCTGCTCTCGAGTTTCACTTTGAGACTTCATGCTGCCACTAGGACCAAGATCAGCTTTCGCTTCATTCATTCCTCTCACACTTTCCTGAAACACAACTAAATTTAAAAGTCAAGGAATGCCGGGAGGGAATAACGAATGTTCACCTCCACGTCTTGTTGATTAGCCTTGGCTTATACCTTATGTGTTTTTACTACTAACTTGCTAACTGTATTTGTTTGGATTTAAGTTAAGTTTCCTTATGATATTTAATTATATTGGTTTGCTTAGAGATCATTAATTTCCAGAATAAAGATAGTGAAGTTATCATTTAGAGGGCTCACAACTAAAACTTCCTCTTAAAATTAGTTTCTACCATAAATAAGTTTTTTATTAGATACTAGTATGAAGTCAAATGAGTTTAAATTCACGGTTTTTTGGAGTCTTGTCCATTTAGAATGAAAAATGCATTTTCAAATATATTACGCAAATCCAAGTATGTTTTCTTTAACATACAAACAAAAATCTCTTTAGCATGACATGTAATGTGAATTTGATTCTCTTTTTAATAAAAAAGGGTTTTTACATTTACAGTTAGTTAACTCAGTCCGATCGGTTAACAATTTTTATGGATCTTAAAGGGTGCCTTAAAAACCTTCCCTTTATATTGATTGAACCCTTACCTAGAATCTTTAGGTTAAGTAAACTGTTAACAGAGTTATACTTTGTTAATACTTTAATCAATTTAGGTGTCCTAATTCGCCTCAGAAATAATTAGTGGCGACTCTCTAATTAATTAAACCTTCAGAATTGTCAATATGTTATACTCTAATTTGACTCGTATTAAAATGGGGTATAACAGTGAGCTCGACAATTGCTTGCCCTTGTTCTTGAAGTTCTTTGTGAAGACTATTGACACCGGTCTCACCCTGAGGTACGTTTGCTCTAATTTGCCAAGCTGACGATGTGTCATCCATCTCATCTAATATCTCACATGCCTCGGGGTAAGTCAATTTCATGAAATTTCTGCCGGCCAACTGATTGACCACACATTGATTGACAGTGTTTATCCCTCGCTAGAAATTTTGCTGGATCATGGCTTCAGTCATGTTGTTGTTCGGACATTCCTTAACCATGGTCCGGTATCTCTCACATATCTCATGCAAAGGCTCGTTGGGTTCTTGCTTAAAGGCCAAGATTTCATCTCTGAGCGCCGCCATATGACTTGGGGAGAAGCATTTAGCAATGAATTTGTCCGCGAGCTCATCCCAAGTAGATATTGAATGGTTGGGAAGCCGCTCGAGCTAATCAAGAGCCTTCCCTCGAAGAGAGAATGGGAATAACCGAAGTCTCAATGCATCCTCCGAGACATTCGTTTGTTTACTTCCCCAGCAGGTATCCATGAAGCCCTTTATATGTTTATAAGCATTTTGATGTGTGGCTCCGGTGAAATAACCCTGCTGCTCCAAAAGTGTAAGCATCACATTTGTTATCTGAAATTTCCCGCCTGAATCCTCGGTGGGACAATGACACTAGCATACCCCTCGTTTAGAAGGACCCGAGGGAAGCTCTAGTAGCTGGAGGCGGAGGAGGATCTTGAATGTCCTCATTAATATTGGCCGGTCGGCCTCGTCTGGGAAGAGGTACTTGGTTTACTTCATCTTCTTGGTTGTCATATACCTCCTCCACGATGTTTCCCAAAGGATTCTCCATCAGAACCGAAATGATTCAACACACACGTTAATAGAAAAAGGAAAGAAAAACACTTAACACTACTATTCACGTAGATAATCAACACCGTATAACTCCCCGGCAACGGCACCAAAAAGGGATCAACTCTCACCCACACTACTATTAAAGTAGGAAGATGAGGGTCGGTGCAGCTTTTACCTGAAAGGTCGGGATCGAATCCTCAGAGAGTTATGATTTGGAGTTGAGTTTCTAGGTGATCTAGCAGTGGTTCGTGTTCTTAATTGCACTTTTCATAATTGTTGGTTTTATACTATAACTACGATTTATACTAATGATAATTGCAATTGAACTACAATTATCTTTTTGGGTTGTTTTCTAATTGGATAAAGGCACTAGGGTTATGACTTTTACCTAGGCGAGTAATTAACGGATTCTAATATCTAAGGCAAAGATGTTATTCAGGGAATTATGATATAGCCAATGCTCCAAAGTTACCCACTCTATACCTCTCGGTAGTTTGAGTGGCTATTCCTAATTGCCTTTCTAAAGGTCAATTGGGTGTCAAATTTGCACAAGAAATATGGGCTCAAGTAGGGTTTTACTCTCTCGAGGTTTAAACCGTTAATTGGGACTATCAATTCTCATGATTTCATCCCAATTCCTTGTTGGGTTGATTTTCTAGACTCAAGTCCTCTTTCTCAAGAAGGACCCAAGTCAATTGAACACCAATTAGTGTTTTCAACCAACAATTTTAACAAGAAAATCACAAATCAACCCAAATATCCATCACCCATAAACATCTAAGCCCTAATTTAAAGAACCCATTAAAGACCCACACTAGGGTTGAGCCACAACCCTAGCTAATGGGTTTATCTACTCATAATCAATGAAGAAATCACAAAAATAGATGAAGCAAAACCCATATGATTGAATTATAAAATAAAATAGGAAGTTTCAATGTTGAAATCTAGCTAAAATTGCTCAAAAAGATGAAAAGAAACTATTCACGAGCTGCCCACAATATCTGATACAAAGCTTCACCTAAAAAAAAAATACAAAAGAAGCTATTTATAGCCTGTTTGGCCAAGCTTTATTTTGGGCCAAAAGTGCTTTTTTTGGCCAAAAATTGAGGTGTTTGGCCAAGCTTTTGGATGAAAAAAGTGCTTTTGAGGAGAAGAAGCAGTTTTGGAGAAGCAGAAAAAAGTAGTTTCTCTCCAAAAGCACTTTTGAGAAAAATACACTTAGATGCAGTTTTCAAAAGCTTGGCCAAACACTAATTACTGCTTAAAAGTGCTTTTCAAATTAATTGGCCAAACAAAAACTACGTCTCACCAAAAGCACTTTTTTTAAAAGTACTTTTGAGAAAAGCACTTCTCAAAATAAGCTGATTTTAGAAGCTTGGCCAAACGGGCTATTATACTCAGCCGAAAATTCCGGACAAAAATTCCCCTACGAGGTCACCGCTGACCGTGAAGAATGGACCGCGGTCCGCGGAAGTCTTCTGGGCTTTAAGTGCTGGGTCTCTGAACCTTTTGACCGCTAACTGCGTAAAATGGACCGCGGTCAGCGGTGCACTTGGCCTTCAAAACTGGTTCTCTGAATCTCCTCACCGCGGTCCGTGTAGAATGGACCGTGGCCGCGGTGGAATTTGCCTTGGAAATGAGCCCTCTGAACCTCCCCACCGCGGACCGCATAAAGTGGACCGCGGTCCGCGGTGGTCACTTGAGCTTAGCCTTTTGTTGTTCTTGGCACTTGTGCGAGTTTCACTCCTTTTTGAGCAGATCTTTACTATTTGTCATCCTTTTTTGGCTCAACCCTGCAACAAGCACAACACGTAAGCCTTTGGAACTATTTTGTGTACAATTGCATCCAAAACTTAATCAAGATAGAGCGTAAAAAAAGGTAAAATCCCTAGTTATCACTTCCCAGCAAAATTAGCCCAAAAACCAGCTTTCAAACCTTCATAATCATAGCTGAAAAACGCAGTAGTTCGACCACCAAACACAACACATTTCTCTGCTGAAAAACATCTTGAAATTCCATGAAAATCAGTCACTAAAGTCACAACAAAAGCCAGCAGAAATCACTTCAAAACAGTCTGAATCCCAGCCCCCTTTTCGCGCAAAAATAGCAGCTTCAAAAGTTTGAGTTTGGACACCGTTGAGGTACCGATCGATGGCTTCTGTTGTTTTTTGGGGTCCGTTCAGATCTTCTGAATTTGTATGGCTGTTCAATTTCTCTTTGATATAAAAGAAAGTGTTGCTCGCTAAAGTTATTCTAGTTGGATTTGAGCCGTCCGGAGGCCTTTTCACCCGAGGAGTTCATTTTAGAGTATCGCGTTGTCGTCTTTGAGGTAAGTATCTTGCCTAACCTTGTGTGGGGGAATTATCCCTTAGGATTGGAGTCTTCTATGTTGATTTCATCCCATGTACGCGAGGTGACGAGTGCGTGCTCGAATTTATTTATAGGAGGTTGGCCTTTTAGGGTTCTTAGGTCCTTATATTACCTGTGTATGAAGTTGTAATTGTTATGACTGTGTTCCTGATTGCTAGTTTCATCTCTACCTACTTAAATTAGAATTACTTTATTTTAGATTCACTTTATTGCTTATTTGACCTTAATTGACTTAAATGAAGATTTTACCTCTTCTACCGTCATGCTATATTTTTCATAAACTGCCTATTTAATTGAAATTTGTATTATTTCGCCCTATAATTGTTAAGCATTAATTGGAGTTATGATTATCTTTTGATACTTACCCTTATTTGAATTGTTAAAAATCTCTCGTAACTGCTCAATCTTAAAAGGAATTTAGATAACATATATCTTAGTCGACTTGCCTTATTTGGAATTATTTGACTTGTGCTGGCTTCTTATTGTTGACTTGAATATTGTGGATTCGTTGCTACATCTTGTTTTTCCCTGGATAAGCTGTTCTCATTACACTTAGCATTCTTTTCCGTGATTGTTCCTTGTGAATGAGTTCTGCTGTTTCCTTGTGATTTAAAGTCCTTGTATTGATTTACTCGTCGTACTTTGTATTAGTGTCGTTGTTGCTTTGTACTTGATGTGGTGATGCACGAGTTTTTCTGCCGTGTTATAATTTTTGTATTTGTTTGTTGTACTGCATATTTAAATTTGGACTACGAACGTATTCCGAGAGATCCCCTTGTACTGCATATTTATATTGGGACTATAGACATATTCCGGGAGATCCCCCTGTACTACATATTTATTTTGGGACTACGGACATATTCCGGGAGAACCCCCTGTACTGCATGACAAACTCCGAACTACGGGATAAAATCCCGGTAGATTTATCTTGAAGAAACTATGTTCGAAAGATATGTATTTGATAAGTATAGTTCAAAAGCATTTACCTTGAAGAAAACTATGTTTGAAAGACTATTATTTGGAAAGGTATATGTATACGGTCAAAATCAGAGAGTCTGATTTTGAGGCCACTACGGCAGTCCATAGCCTGTCTTCGAGGAGCTCGAAGCAAAATTCGAGGTTTGACCCCGAGATATCCCCCGAGGGAGCGCATAGAAGGTACCCTATGTTCGATCTAGGGGCAGTGCAATCGATGACCATCAAGGAAAGGCGTGAAACTCTCAAGAGCACGTGGTTAAGGTTAACCAAGCCTGCAAGAATAGTACAAATCCGTACTAAGCCATTAAATAGTTGTACCAGTAGCATTTCCTTGTAATAAGTATACATGTACTATGTTGGGATTCCCTCTTTCTATATAAAAGGGACCCTTGTCATTTTGTAACATACACGATATTCAATACAACAAGAACATTCTCTGCTCTCTAACTTGAACATACTCAACAATTGTCCCATTGCTTTATTGCTTTCATTTATTGTGTTCATTAATTATTCTTCACTCATTTCTCATTATTGATCATAAAGGGATATCGTCGAGGCTCTCAATACTGTTATTTCCTCGTCAATTGCCCACTATTAAGCATTGTAACTCGACTTTGAGGCCTTGCTTCGGCTAGCTCGAGACCCCGCTTTACGACATCATCAGTTTGCATATCACTGCTTTCATTTACCATTACCTTAATTTCCTTACTCATACTTAGCATCTATTGCCTAAACAACTAGTATTAAAATAAATCATGTATTTTTAGAACCACAAAATCAAATATAATTGTCATTACCATTTTCAAGGTAAATAGTTTGGCTCCCACCGTGGGGCTAAAAATAATAGTGATTGTTTTAGTGCTTGTTTACTGAAAACACAAGTTATTCTTCACACTTTTTCTTGTCCAAGAATATTTGATTTCGGGTAAAAAATGTCTAACTCAATGAATGCACATGAAAACAACGATCTTGAGGATCATGAAGAGAACGGTGTAGCTGTTTCAGGCACCGGTGTACCACTGCAAAACCCTGGGATGGCACCAGCACCAATCCCCGTGGATGTTGGCTCACGCAATGCCCAACAAGTCGATATAAGCTCTCATACCGACGGAAGTATACGCCGGGAAATCCAACATGAAGCGCAGAAAACTCCAGCTCGGGAGGAAAGAGAAGTTAGCCTTCATGTCATTATTGAGATGCTACAAGCACAACAGGTAGCTATCGCTCAGTTGCAGAGTCATCAAAAAACTCCGAGCATAGCAACACCGGAGATGACTCCTCGAGTCGAGCAGGCACCTGAGAGGTCGAGTAACAACGGGTTGGCAGCAGACCCCGCTATTATGAAGATGCTCTAGGATCTTACTAATAGAATTGAATCAGGAGAAAAGAATATAGAAGCTAATGACAAAAAGGCGGAGACCTATAACTCGAGGGTCGATCAGATCCCGGGCACACCCTCGATTTTGAAGGGTGTAGATTCAAAGAAGTTCGTGCAAAAGCCACTCCCATCAAGTGCGACTCTGAAGCCCATCCCAAAGAAGTTCAGAATGCCCGATCTCCCAAAGTATAACGGGACCTCGGACCCCAATGAGAACATCACCGCTTATACTTGTGCTGTAAAGGGGAATGACCTAAAATATGACGAAATTTAATCCGTCTTGTTGAAAACATTTGGGGAAACACTATCAAAGGGGGAGATGATGTGGTATCATAACCTATCCCCGAACTCAATGGATTCATTTGCCATGTTGGCAGACTGTTTTGTAAAGGCGCATGCCGGTGCCCTCAAGGTTGCTACGAGGAAGTCTGACGTTTTCAAAATCAAGGAAATATGAGATGCTGAGAGAATTCGTGTCTCGCTTTCAAATGGAACAAATGGAATTACCACCAGTCTCCGATGACTAGGCAGTGCAGGCATTCACTCAAGGTTTGAATGAACGAAGCGCGATAACTTCGAAGCAGCTAAAACAAAACTTGATTGAATATCCCGCCGTGACCTTTGCGTATGTACACAACAAGTATCAGTAGAAGATCAGGGTCGAGGACGACTAATTGGGATCCTCCTCGGGCTCGGTGTATCCTAGAAGGCTCTTAGCAAAGGAATCAAGGTTTCCGGAAAGAGAGCTGAGGCTAAACAAAAAAAGGTATCAGTCATACGTCGAAGATCGCAGAAACGCCCCGAGGCGCAATATACCTCGAAACGATTGAAGGAAAGATCGAGGTCAAGGTCCCGAGGGACTCTTGAACAAAGCAGGGGTCGATAGGCACACATGACCAGTAGAGGCACCACGGTTATTTGAGTACAACTTCAACATCGATGTTTCAGGCATCGTATTGGCCATAGGTAAAATCAAAGATACCACGTAGCCAAAACCCATACTATCAGATCCTTCACAAAGGAACCCTAAATTGGTATGCGAATATCACGACACTCACGGTCATAGAACCGAGGATTGCAGACAACTCCAAGAAGAGGTAGCCCGACTGATCAGCAAAGGGCACCTTCGAGAGTTCCTCAGCGACCGAGCTAAAAATCAATTTAGGGAAAGAGAGGTGAACAGGAAAAATGAAGCAGAAGAACCACATCACGTCATCCACATGATCATTGGAGGGATCGACACTCCGCAGGGACCTGTTTTCAAGCGAACAAAAATATCCATCACCAGGGAAAAATGAACTCGGAGTTACATACCCGAGGACGCTCTCACATTCACCGAAGAGGACATCGATACCTTGTCTCGGCCTCATAATGATGCACTAGTAATTTCTTTTCTTTTGAATAAGTTTCAAATTAAACGTGTGCTCATGGATCCAGGTAGCTCGGCCAACATAATCAGGTCGAGCGTGGTGGAGCAGCTCGGACTGCTTGACCAAATCGTGCCCCCCTCTCGAGTCCTCAATGGATTCAACATGGCTAGCGAGTCAACAAAAGGGGAGATCATCCTCCCGGTCAACGTAGCCGGTACAATTCAAGATAACAAGTTTCATGTCATCGAAGGTGACATGAGGTACAATGCCTGGGAGGCCATGGATACACTGTATGAGAGCAGTTCCATCAACCCTTCATCAAATGATGAAGTTTCTAATGAATGATAGTAAAAATAGTGTACGGGAAGCAGCATGCAATAAAAGAGATGTTCGCAGTGCACGACGTAGCACCGACGTCGACGCCTTCTACATTGAAGGAGCCAAAGGACAAACAAACCGTCAAGTAGAAACCACAATCTACATTCTCGGATACACTCGAATGAGTAAATAAAGGACTGTGTCGCTTCCTCGGAGCAAGCAATTCAAACATATCGGGGTTCAAACGCCATCACTGCTAAGGTACAACCAATTCTCTTTTCATTTACATTTTATACTAACTTATTGCAAATGTCCGATTGAAAGGAATCAAAGCACCCTCCAGCCCGAAGACCTTAGGTTTTAAAGCATGCGTTGCGCTCTTTTTACCTTAGATAGGATTTTATCCCAAACGGGTTTTACCGACGAGGTTTTTAACGAGGAAACATCCATATGCTACCTAAGGAGAACTCATCAAGTATTCAAGGCTTCTCTTCGATCAACCTCAAATACTGGGGGGCATCCCCCCGGAAGGCCACCTTCTCAAAGAAATTAAAATATGCCAAAGAGGGTCTCGATAGGAGAATGTTGTATCAGACCAAACGGTCGAATGAACCGTGTCCGCATAAGATAATCGAACTCTCGATGGCAAATACATGTACGCTCATGCCATGTAATTGAAGGAGTATCTTTCATCATCAAAACACTTCATTCTTCAAAGAAGTTTACTATTCTCACAAGAAACAACTCCAGTGCCGAAAACGTCGGAACACTCGGGGACTGTCATCAATAGTCGACTCACCGAGCTATATAAACTCGAACCTGTAAGCCCTCGACGAGGAAACCTAGAGCTCATAAGCCCTCAACGAGGCAACATCAAATCTGTAAGCCCTTCATGAGGCAACGACAAAAAGATAAGCCCTCCATAAGGCAACGACAAAAATATAAGCCCTCCATGAGGAAACACCAAATGTATAAGACCTCAATGAGGCAACATCGAACTCATAAGCCCTCAATGAGGCAACATCGAATCTATAAGACCTCATCAAGGCATTCCCAAATTTGTAAGATCCTTAAAAAGGGCATAACCCCGATTTTAAAGTCAAGGCTATATATTCGAACTTGTAAGACCCCTAAAAAGGAATACCCTCGATATAGACGCCGAGGCTATCTCTCCCGGGGACTAAAATGCTACGGCCAAACATAAAGACTACGGTCAGACAAACGCGACTCAGAGACATCCGACCGTCGCCATAAAATTACAGGCCTTTAATTACATCGAAATACTTTGAAAAGAACCGGTTAATCAGGCTACCCTCGACATAAGCAAAAGAGCTTCGATCATATCAACTCCAAAAAATGAAAAGGCTTCGAAGCAATCAGCCTTCAAGAAAAAGGCTTCGAAAAATCAACGTTCGAGTAAACCTCTCGAGGTGCTCGCTTATCGTTACATATCGACTCATAATCCAGGTTCTTGTCGAACTGTCGAAGAGTCGGACGAACACAAACTTTAAAAAGTCTTTAACGAGGGAAAACTATAGCCACATTAGAGGTCGCATCGACCCAATGCGTAAGAGCCTAAGCGCCAGCCTAAAGAGCCTCAGAGCCGATCTAAAACAAGCCTAAGGGCCAATGTGTAAGAGCATAAGTGCCAACCTAAAAAGCCTCAGGGCCGATATAAAACAAGCCTAAGGGACAATGCGTAAGAGCCTAAGCTCCAGCCTAAAGAGCCTCGGGGCCAATCTAAAAACCTAAGGGCCGATGAGCTCGAATTAGAACTTGACTTGAGGCATGAGCCTTAAACGGTTAACTATCAACTATTATCAATTGCGCATCAAGCGCAGAACCCCAAGGGTTTCATTTCAAATTCCAACTCATCGGACTAATTGTTGGCGAACATCGAAATTCAAAACAAAAGCAAAGACACAATCAAGTTGGAAAAACCATAGAGGTTTTTATATACATACAACACAAAGATACATTTACAATGCTCTCCGAGAGCCATATATAAAGAACTAAGAAGAAAATGCCTAGTATACTCTCGGGGACTTAGTCTTTCTTCCCCGGGGACTATGACTTCGCCATCCCCTCGGGACTAGCTCCCTCGACGGCCTTTAAACATCAGTTTCGACATCGGTAGAAATGAAGAACTTGGTGTCGATCGCATCCGTCTTAGCCTGCTTTATCTCCTCCGAGAGATCGAATCCCTTAGCATGAATCTCTTCGAGGGTTTCCCTCCGAGATCTGCATCAAGCATATTCATT
Source organism: Nicotiana undulata (assembly GCA_005239495.1). NCBI lineage: Eukaryota > Viridiplantae > Streptophyta > Magnoliopsida > Solanales > Solanaceae > Nicotiana > Nicotiana undulata. The sequence continues at coordinate 4,679 of ML252715.1, read as the reverse complement.
TCTCCTTATCTCTCTATCAGAATCCCCCTCAACTCTTCCTGAGCATCAACAACATCTTTTAAATAGACGACCACCTTCTTATCGGGCTTTTCTCGAACCTCTTCGACTTCATCCCGAGCGTCCACGACCTCGACCTTCATCTTCAAAAGATCTGTTTCGAGCTTAATAATCCTGCTCATCTGAATAAAGCTGCTTTGTCAAGCATTACAGAGTTGTATATCGAGGGCAAAGACCTTAGCCAAAGTATTCCTCTTTGCCTCGACATGAGCGTCTATCTACGCCCTTTATTCATTGCATTCAAAATTGGCTTGATCGGCTTTGCCCCAAAGGCATTCCAGTGCCTCCGTTTTCCTCTGCAACTGAGGTACCGAAATGTTTGTTTCCAAAGATGGGAGAATAAACCTGTATTCCCTCAATATGTAGGTTACCTGTTTCTCGAGATTGGCTTCGTAATCTTGACTTCGATTCATCTCTGATTGAATATGTATCACTTTTCTTGTCTTTTTATCACAAAGAAGTCTGAGAGTTTTCTCCTCACTCAAGGCATTCTGCAACCGAGCCCCGCAGCTAAGCAGTTCAGACTTGAGTTTGTCGAAGGCCTATGAAAAAGTAGCTTTAGTTAAAAGATGAAAGCACGAAGTTGAGAAATCCAAAAAATCATCAAAGATTACCACAGAGCAGAGACGCTAAACCTCCTCAAAAGTCGAGTGCGCGTCTACTGGTCTGGTCTCATCGGCCCCAGTTGAGCCACTCTAGATGGGGACACGATCACTCGGAACTCCACTCGAGCTAGGCGGCCCCTGGCCCTGAACGTCCCTCGAAGTACCTTCGAAGGGAGAAGAAGATAGTGGAAAAGGTGGAACCTCTCTCCCAAGGCTAGAGACCTCGGGTTCAGCAGACTTAGCTACCTCGGGATATCTCTTGGTCCGAGCCATCGATATGGTGCCATCCCCTTTTGTTGCATCTCCGCTTGTATACCGTCCGATGAATACGAGATCTTCCTCAATGATTGCATCTTTCTTATGCCTCCGGGCAGACCCCGCCTCACTATGAACATCCTCGTCCCTTGAGGATCCCTTCCTTTTATTGTCTTTCATTGGCCCCGAAGCGAAAAGTCCCTGCTTCCCCGAGGGGGCATGGTCTCACTTCAGAGAATTCATCAATGCTTGCAGCAAAGAAATTAATAAATACAAAGAGAAGGATTCCTTAAGAAAGGAACCATACGACACATACCATGGTGTTTTGCTTCCCATCTGCCCTTCGACAGATCTCGGCACTTGCGTTCATCATAGGATGAGGAAGCTGCCAGTTTCCGAGTCCAATCCGCAAGACCGGGGACCTTTTCCGGCATCCACGAGACCGCTGAGAAGGAAGAAAAAAAGCATTCTTATTAATCATTGATACCAAAGAGAAACTATTATCATCTTCGTCTTCAGTACAAGGCTTTCTGCAACTGCCGAAGTCAAGATCGTGGTATCGGTCTTGGTCTTTCGAGCCTTAGGGTTCTTTGGTTTTGGAGACTCCGCCGGCGTCTCCTTCTTCCTCTTTTTGTCCTTGGTGGGTTTTTGGTTCTCCTCTTCGCCAAGAGGAGGCGGTCTCATTGAAACGGTTTCCCCGAGGCCTACACAAGCATAAAATATCAAACATATCGCCATGAAGCCTATTTATAAGGAGTTTAGAAGTAACAGCGGTAAGGGCGTACCATGATTCTTGGCCTGCCATCGCGTCTTGGCCAAATCATGCCACATGCATTTATTATATGGAGAGGTGGAGTCCAAGAGTTTAACCCATCCCGGGAGGTCCTTGACCACGCCGGGGAACCACACAGTGGCTATACAATCAGAAGAGAATCAAGTAATAAAGAAAGGGGTCAGTTCCGAAGGGGAAAAAGAGGTAATTCAGGTGATAAAACATGCTCGATACGGGGACACTTACGTCTCATGTTCCATTCCTCCCGGAATGGCATATTCTCAGCAGTGATAAGGTTCGAGGTCCTGAATCGAACAAACCAGCTCATCCATCCCCGGTCTTTTTCCTCATCGATGCAGACAAATAATGCTTTGGCAGATTGATGTTGTAGCTTGACTAAGCCCCCTCGATAGAGACGAGGGTTGTACAATCTGATCAAATGATCGAGGGTGAAAGTCATTCCCTCGACCATACTGGAGAAATATCTAATCATATAGACAATTCTCCAAAAAGAAGGATAAATTTGACCAAGCATCACTCGATACTGATGATAGAAATCGAGGATCACCGAGTCTATCAGTGGAGAAGAAGAATCTACAGGCGCCGAAGAAAACAGCTTTATGTGCTTTCCTCAGATGAAGGGATTCCTACTTGCACCGCCTCCCCCAGCGGCAATCTATTTTTACTTTCTTTATTTTGGTCACTACACTTATGTACCGAGACATGGGCTCGAATCGGCCCGGTGTCGAGGGAGGTCTATCAATTTTGAAATCGGAGGATGTCTCGAAGGGACCAGAACTGCACTCCTCAATGCGAGGAGGTGCTTTTGATTTGCCTTTAGACGGGCATGACGAAGAAGTGGTTTCCCCTTTTTGAGGGACCGTTTTAGAAGTTTTGGCCATAGTTAATAACTAAATTTCAAAGCAAGAAGATGAAGAAATGAACGCAGAAGGAAGAAGAAGGCAAGCAACTTTTAGCAAAAGATTTGAAGGCTTAAGGGTATTGTAAAAGTTTGAAGGATAGGAAATGGAAGTATTTATAGGAATCGTTTGAGCATGTTCGAGAAGCGGAAAGGTCGACCAATGACGACTCGTGGGCTTTTCGAAAACCACACTGACAGCGCCCACTGCGCAACCTTTCTATCACATTATTTAATGATCTCACGTGGCTGGCGTCACACAGAGGATAACAAAGAGACAGGAATTCAAGACTGTTTGTTATCATTTCATTCTAAGAAAAGCGGGGACTATCTATATACGGTCAAAATCGGAGAGTCCGATTTTGAGGCCACTATGGTATTCTATAGCCCGTCTTCGAGGAGCTCGGAGCAAAGTTCGAGGTTTGACCACGAGATATCCCTCGAGGGAGCACATCGAAGGTACCCTGTGTTCGATCTCGGGGCAGTGTAATCGATGACTATCAAGGAAAGTCGGAAAACTCCCAAGAGCATGTGGTTAGGGCTGACCAAGCCTGCAAGAATAGTACAAATCCGTATTAAGCAATTAAATAGTTGTACCAGTAGTATTTCCTTGTAATAATTATACATGTACTATGTTGGGATTACCCCTTTCTATGTAAAGGGGACCCTTGTCATTTTTTAACATACATGATATTCAATACAACAAGAACATTATCTGTTCTCTAACTTGTACATACTGAACAATTGTCCCATTGATTTATTGCTTTCGTTTATTGTGTTCATTAATTGTTCTTCTCTCATTACTCATTATTGATCATAAAGGGTTATCCTCGAGGCTCTCAATATTGTTATTTCCTCATTGATTGCCCACTATTAAGCACTTTAACTTGACCTCGAGGCCTTGCTTTGGCTAGCTCGAGACCCCTCTTTACGACAACTTCGGTTTGCATATCACTACTTTCCTTTATCATTACCTTAATTTCCTTACTCATACTTAGCATCTATTGCCTAAACAACTAGGATTAAAATAAATCACGTATTTTTAGAACCACAAAATTAAATATAATTGTCATTACCATTTTCAAAGACATTTATTGAAAAAGTATATTTGAAAAGCATTTATCTTGAAGGAACTGCGTTTGAAGATTATCTTTCTGCAAAGTATATATTTGGAGGATGTATATTTCAAAGGAATTTTCTAATTGAAAGGATTATATTTTAAAGCTTTCAATATAAACTTGCGAGTGAAAGCTTACACTTGAAAACTTGACCAATTTATTGGGGTTGTTGGCTAAGGCCTGATGTGGAAACTATTGCAGTGCTGAGTTACTACCTGCCCTTACTGTATTGTGAATTCCGGATCTGGGCTGTGTTCCCATCCATCCTTTAGTGTATTATTTTGGTGTACCATTGTTGTTTGTTATTTTCTCTTCCTTATTGTAGTTGTTATGTTGTTAGCCAAATTGTGTAGATATTAGAAAGATGTTATGTTTCCGTTATTTTTGTACCTATGTCTATTTAGTTTATTAGACCAGTGGGTGTATTAAATAGTCTTCGTCATTACTTCACCGAGGTTAGTCTTGATACTTTCTGGGCACCGCTGTGGTGTGCTCATTCTACACTTTCGCACATATTTTTTGTGCAGATTCAGGTATTGATCGTTAGTAGCTGTGCGGATCCTTGCTGAGGAGACTCAATGTAAACCTGCCGCCGCTTTCACAAGATTCGGAGTCACCTTCTTACCTTGTTTCAACTGTTTTACTCATTTCCAAACAGTTGTATTTAGAATTGTAGTTTACTCTGTAGAGCTTATGACTCGTATTACCTGTTTTGGGGATATTGTAAATTCTGTAAAGATTTCTATATCGAGACTGCTAGTTTTCCTTTATTATTATTGTTGTTATTAAATAAATATTAGGCTTACCTAGTCCCTAAGACTAGGTGCCATCACGATACCCAATGGAAGAAAAATTGGGTCGTGACAACCCTATTCCCCATCCTACCAATCTCCACCCACCCCATCCATCTCACCCCTAAAACCACCCCCACCCCACCCACTCCCACCCCTACT